>MJUU01054067.1:73136-104971 GCA_002080025.1 Modiolus philippinarum | reverse complement strand
AAAATGGTTATAAAATTTATAACTGTTTTTGATGATGCCCTTGACTGTCAATGAAGTTTTCACTATCAACACTCAACACTGTCAATGACTGTGAATCATTGATTTGGCCACTTACTGCACCAAGGTAACACTCAGTGTAAGGGGAGGCAGGGTTAGCCCATATATGACATGTCTATACTTTTCTTTCTATGTCAGTTACCTTCTTTTTATTGACTTCCAAAACACAGTGGGTGTACCAGCTCCCGTGGGGTTGATGAGAAGATCGTCACGGGCTTAGGTGGCAGCGCCAGATTCTAGTTGTTTTATACAAGTATTGGATGTTACAATCCCATCATCCTTGTGTAGTTTTTCTTTTCATTTGGTTGCTGTCATTAACCTTTCAAATCGTTAAAACATGCACCATCATCCCACTGTCCATATGTGCACACTGTCGCTCCATCAATCGTTCTGATCTGTCACGTCATTTCCGTACAACCAGTGATTTCTCGAGGAAAGTGATCATAATTTTAGTCCCCATATTCGTTCTTGGTGTCGATTTTAAGCTCCTTTAAAGTCATGGCGATATATCTTCCCTATACATAGAGAAACGTCCTGCTACTAGGCCTAGTTCAATCGACTAGCATTCGGCCATCTTGAATATTGTCGAGTCGTGGCTATCACGCCACCCCTCGATTCTGATTGGTTGAAAATTAACTAGTGGGCGGAGCAGCGATAGAATGTACCATCATGCACTGAACAATATGGCTGCGCCCATGGGACTCATTGAAGTCGACTTCCGTGACGTTACTTTTTATTTTCATAGTATATCGATCATATGACTTCCAAAATTCACATACTCGCGTTACCATTGAGCTCGCTGAGCTCGCTATGATAAAAACAACGGTAGCCAAATATTGAGCGTCTGCTCGTTTCGAATCCTAACGTTTTACTGTCCCGGTGACCCGGTGAGTGACGTTATTTATAGTTCCTAGGGGCAACGAGGCCGGCCGGGGAAACCGGTACGTGAAGCCAAACGGGAAGTGTCCCGGCGAGAATTTACGTGGCCGTACTCGTAAGAATTACTTGAGGAACTATAAATAATACTAACATTAACCTAAAATACCCAATATAAAAACGTAAACAAGTAAACAAAGTGACCACCGTCACACATGAAATTCGGTGGAGGTGGCCTCCCATCTTGATATTTTTGGTAACGAGTACTTCCTTCTGACAATTTTTGGATAATTGCTTTCAATATTATTTCATTCTAATACTAGTACTAATGATGAGATTGTTCATTTAAACACGTGTAAAGCACAACAAAAGTTGTTATTTATGAAACTCGGGTTTTTTTTTTTGCTTTAGAATATAAAGAAACCCAAGTGCAGAACAAACCGTAAATTGTAATATGATGTACACCAGTTTCAAAGACTTATAATTACCAGCAAATTGCATGTGAGAAGAAGCTTTATTTTTACAAAAAAAAATATTTTTGAAAATGTTTAATACCGCTGTATTCTCTGTGTACACAGTTAATAAAATGACCAGTGAACTTCATATTCATTTCAACCTTTCTTTTGGCTTTTTTTCTTTTCACTTTTTATTGCCTGGAAAATATTGCATTTGAAGTTGCAAAGCCCATATTTAACTATGATCACAATTACTGATAAAGAAGAAGTAAAGGACACTATAAAGGAAATATTGCAATAATTTTAGTTTCTTGAGATCGGAGGTAATATATATGGGTAATATCCATGTGAAAAAAAACAACCAAACAAAAACAGCCAAACAATTCTGAAAAATCGCAGTTTCAAATTATTTGAAACTGCGATTTTTCAGAATTGTTTTGCTGTTTTTGTTTGGTTGTTTTTTTTCAAATGGATATTACCCATATATATTACCCCCGATCTCAAGAAACTAAAATTATTACAATATTTCCTTTATAGTGTCCTTTACTTCTTCTTTATCAGTAATTGTGATCATAGTTAAATATGGGCTTTGCAACTGAAATAATCAGAATATAAATAGTTCTCAACAAATAATATGAAAGCAGATCAAAAGCTTAAACCACTCTCTAAAAAATCAGTAGATGGATTAAATCTGCCCACTGACAGATACAAAACGAAAGTTAAATTTGAAATAAGGTATTCAATGCTGCAATTCAAGTACACAATGAAGACAAAGTATTGAATTTTTTTTTATTCATATGGCGTCTCCAATATTACAAAACAATAATTTAGTACTATCCCTAAAATAATATGAATTCTGAATCAATATAGTTTTGAAACTCTATACAGTTGTGATGCTTCATATAAAGCTTTCACCTGATTCAATAGTTTGGAGATTTAAGAAACGAATGGAGGCAACAATGAACAATTGGTAATAGTTATAGCAAAAAACCTTTTTGCAATATGAATAAAATTTCTGATGTAACAGTTATTATACCCAATGGGGGATTTGAATACAATTTTTGACGGTATGGATTAATCGATATTCTGAATCAAAAATGGTAAAGCCTATTTGTTTGACTTTTGAGTTATGCAAAGTGGACGCAGTGAGTAGTAATTAAAACCTCATATTCTTGTGAGATAAAAAAAAAAACGTGCGTTTGAATGTTATATAAGTCTCTTACTGATTCTTAAAGAAATTTCCATTGTCTACCAATGAAGACATTTTCAATGTTATTTTTCATTCATATACCACTTGTGGCCGCAGAGTTCATCAACAACGTTCTTTGCAGTTAAGTTGAGGTACCGACTTTTACATATGACATTAATTCTTTTCGGCATTTTTAAAACAATTTACTTGTTTAATGACAGCACATTTGTTGTTTGGCTTCAAAATTATTTGACTTTAGAAAAATAAAACAAGGCTAGGTTTCCATTCCTGCAGTTCTTTGTTGTATACATCTCTCTTTCTGTACTTAGGAACTTTTATGAAGTCATTATTTAAAAAAATTAACATCCACAGAACTTATCACTGAGCCAGTGTCTATAGTTTATCTGATGTTTCGTCAGTTTATTTGAACAATGGGAAAGGTGGTTCGAATACGATATTTAAAAGATAATCTTTTCAACAATTTATGTCCCGGTATACCGAATGTAAGTACCGGTATTCCTAAGACTGTTAAAAGGCGAGTCGGGATCAACAAAATCCTGACATAATTTTTTATTTTATTTAAATTTTTTTTTTTACATTTTTGCATTGGGAAATAACCTAAATTTATTTTATAAATATCGAAAATCTATTTTGCAAGTGTTTTAACAGCATTTTATGGGACATGCCTTAACCAATAATGGGAACCTCAGACAGCAGCTTCAAAGCAGCTGAAAGGATATAATAAAATTTTGAAATTAAAGGCATTCATTTACGTAAATTTTTATTCTACAACCTTCTTACAATTACTTGTCTTTTTATGGTTGATTTTATTAAATTACGATTTCACAGCAAATCCTTGGAAACTGGCCTTTTAAAAAGTATATTTCGTACACTTGATCATTTCCATAATGGTACTTCCTTGTCATTTTCGCTCTCTTGAAGTCATAAATTTGAAAAAATATTACGACTATTTCTTTTTTTCAAGTTGAAAATAAACAGAGTTTTGGCCATCGAGTCTCTATCTATCCCGAGTTGAATAAACATGGATAAACACGGGCATATAAATAAAAAATAAAGAAGATTTCCAAAAATGATTTTTAACAAAATAGAAAGATTTGATTAAGGACGACACCTTAAAATACCACAAGCTCAGAGACTTTGCAATTTTTGTAATTTGTTAGAAGACGAAAAACATTGTAAACATAATCATAATATAAGATCTATATTTTTAGACAATTTAACAGAGGAAAATGGTGAATTTAGTAATTTGTCAACGATAGACAAAATTCTTTATATCTTGAACCCATCTACACCATCCCAAGTAAATAGACTAGGTTCCTTTATCAAAAAGTCACTAGTACTGAGGACAGGGGACTCTTAAATATTTGCTTGTATATATATTGTATTTGTTTGTTTGACATGCCACAAACTTTGCAAGTTTAATGACAATAAACTTTTTGAATTTTGAATTTTGAATCAAATCCAAAATTTAATGTTGAAGACATCATGGTGACTATAGGATGAAGAACAACAATAAAAGCCCTGTTCCATTGATAGGTTTTACCATGTATTTGTAGAGACTTTGTCTCATGTGCATTTACTCTATATCCTTTCATTGCTTATTGCAGCTTTATCTCACCTACTAAAATAAGGTCTACATCTTTCAAAGTTAAACAAAATAAAATGCCTAACAAAAATTACTTTTATCTTGTGCTCATTATTGAGTTATACAATGATATATGTTGGATATCATAATGGCACACTGAGCGCAGTCATTTTGATTATTTTTCCATGTTAGGCGTAGACGAAGTACAAAACAAGTAATATATTTAAGCTGTTATAGATATTAGTCGTATAAAAGTCATAATGGGTTCCTGTGGGACAAACAAATGCTCATCATTCATATTTAGTTAAAATCTTATACTCTCGAAATTTGCAAATCTTCTAATAAATCATATTTTACAAATAAAATGCAAAGTTTTTTGACAACCTGCCTACTTCTTTTTATTCTTTTTTTCCAAAATAATTTGCAGTCAAACCTCTGAGCTAAGAAATAACAAAATATTGTTAATTTAGATTCTGCATATGCGCATTTTGACAACTAATGTCTCTTCAGTGCAGATAAAATCAAAACATTTGGAAATCCATATACAGAAATATGTGAAATTCTGATAGAGAACAATTTACCAATAGGATCTAAACAGTAAAGCCAAAACCAGCTAAGGATAGAGCTATGCGACAGGGAGATACTCCTTAGTTTGAAAAATTTCGTAAAATTAGATAATGCAAGTTGCCAAATATAATCGGTTTTCGGGCCAGCACCTAAGTACTGGCTACTGGGTTGGTGAATACCCTCGGGGACTAACAGTCCACCAGCAGAGGCATCGACCCAGTGGTAATAAATAACAAAATACCGAAGTTAATGTTAACTTAGATCCTGCATAAGCCCATTTCGACAACTTGATATGACGAATATTAAGAGTGGACCTAAAGTCGGAATAAATAATCAATATTAAGCTCAAAGGTATATGCTATATGTTCAATCAAAACAACGGCAGTACAATATCGAAGGAACAAAGCGCAAGATTACATAAATCAAAGTTCAGAAATAGGACAAAAGCAAGAACACAAGAAGACGGAATACCAAAGACACTACACACCCACACAACACACAAACACTACAAATACAACACAAAAAACTAAAGCACCAACAGTGTGAAATCTAAAAAAAAAGAGTGACATCAGGTGCTCCGTAAAGGTAAGCATGTCCCGCTCCTATCAATATAACAAATTTCAGATTTTCAGGAAATTATTACCTGAATGTTCAAACCAATAATGTCTTACTTGAATTGTCAAAATGCTAATGCTAATCTGCAGAAGCATTCTGACAATCATTTTTGTAACACCTATAACGATATCTATGATGCATCTTTTTAATTGCATACATAAGAGTCTCAGTAATTATTTACTAGACATACAAACATATATCTTTGTTAACGGTACAAACACTTGTGCAATGTGTCACAGCAATAAATTGACAAAAGACTACCGAAGCAAAATGGGGAAAAAGAGGAAATTTTAAAATAAAAAATCAAAACAACATGGAATTCATATTTCACACAAATTAAAGCAGCCTTACAAAGACAAAGTAAAATAGCAAAAATTAACAAAAAAGCCATAAAACTAAAACACTAGCTAGGTGAACCTCTACAAAAACTTGAGGTAACATCAAGTGCTCCCGGACGGGTAAGCATGATCTGCCCTGTAAAACATTATCAAGCATATGTCCATAAGGTGCTCCTGCTGCTTTATATTGCATTATATTTGATGAGTGTGAAAAGTAAAGAAAATAATAAAAATGATATTGAAAACAGCTAATGGCAATTTATGGACATACCAAATAACTGGAGGTGATAAAAATTATATACATTTATTCGTAACTTTCACTTTCAAATAGTCACAATGGCATAACTTCTTTTTCTTTCACTTTCAATTTCAAAGAAAATGTTGAAACTTATTATTTTACTACATAATTACTGATAATGTAAAGGAAACATCAAAATGAAAAATTATTTTCTTGAGATCGGGAATAAATATACACGTGGAAATCAATTGCAATACGCATATGAAAAAAAAAAAGACCAGAGAAAAGGAAAAGAAATCTGAAAAATTCAGTTTCAAATGATATGAAGAGAAATGATTACAATTTAATAATTTCCACCCAAAAATATGAAAACAGATCAAAACCTTAAACCTTTCAAATAAAACAGATTCACTAGTCCCAGTGACATATTGATTTTGAAATAATGTATTCTATGCTGCAATTCGATTACACAATAAACAACAATTATTGAAATTTAAAAATAGGGATTAAGTAACAAAATACCGACGATTTGATCATACAAATATCATATTCAACGACATGGTTTCGACTTTCCAAACAATTTATTATAAGTACAAAAATAGGGTTCAACGGGGGTCAAAATTTAGTCAAAATTAAAACTTCAATGCTTCAATGATTTTGTATGTCTTTAATACAATACTTTACATAACCAGAGGCTCCCAGGAGCCTGTATCGCTCACCTGGCTTTCAGTTGCCTTAATCAAGGAAACATTGTAAGTTATACAGTTGATCTTCAATTTCTCAAAACTTTTGTAGCTCGAACACCTCCAATATCTTGAACTTTTTTTAAAGTCTGACCATCTTTTACTATATTTCTTTGTTGTGTTTTTTTTGACAAAAAATGTTCTTGCTAAGGACCACTTTCGACACCAGTTTTGAAGTCGAGACGTCATTTTGTAAATGGCAGTCACCAAACAATTTTCAGCATTGGTTTTGAAGTCGCAACATCAATATCTATTTGGAAACCAAATTTCATTGAAATCGGACAATGCTGAATTTTCCCGCCTTTTTTGGCGGCCATTTTAAAAATGGCGGCTAACGAACAATTTTTAACAGCAGTTTTGAAGTTGCGACATCAAGACCTATTTGGAAACCAAATGTCATTGAAATCGGACAATGTTGAATTTTCCCGCCTTTTTTGGCGGCCATTTTGAAAATGGCCGTCAACGAACAATTTTCAACATCGGTTTTGAAGTCGCAACATCAATATCTACTTGAAACCAAATTTCATTGAAATGGGACAATGTTGAATTTTCCCGCCTTTTTTGGCGGCCATTTTGAAAATGGCGGTCAAGGAACAATTTTCAACACCGGATTTGAACTCGCAACATCAAGATCTATTTTGAAACCAAATTTCATTGAAATCGGACAATGTTGAATTTTCCCGCCTTTTTTCGGCGGCCATTTTGAAAATGGCGGTCAAGGAACAAATGTCAACATCAGTTTTGAAGTCGCCACAGCATGGCAAACATTTCATCAATTTACACTTAACCTTCATCTTCTATAGTTTTGGAAATAATAGCTGCAAAATACGAAAATTCGGTGAAAAAAGGGCAATAACTACTACAAGGGTTTATGGATTTTCTTCAAAATTTCAGGGCAAGTAGATCTTGATATGCGGAACATTTTTGCAATTTACACTTGACCTCTATCTGTTACACTTTTTGAAATAAAAAATAAAAAATGCAAAAATTTTGAAAATTTAACGGAAAAAGGGCTATAACTCCGGTATGGGTTTTCAGATTTTCTTCAAAATTGCACAGTGGGTAGATCTCATCATGCTGATCATTTTTACCTGTATGTCAGATTTTTGATATCTGTAACGGTTTTCGAGTTATTAGCCAAAAACTGCAATTTACCCCTATGTTCTATTTTTAGCAATGCCGGCCATGTTTTTTGACCGGCCAACTAATCGAACATAACTTTGAGAAGCCATACCCTGGTGATGATTCAGGCCAAGTTTGGTTATATTTGCCCAGCGGTTTCAGAGGAGAAGATTTTTGAAATTGTTGACGGACGGACGACGGACAGTCGACGGGCGACGGACGACAGACGACGGGCGACGGACGACAGACGACGGACGCAAAGTGATGACAATAGCTCACATGGCCCTTCGGGCCAGGTGAGCTAAAAATGAACAATGAAATAACAAATTCTTCATGCTTGATGAAATAACTTTTTCAAAAGGTCCGTGACATATCTTTTTTTATGTTTTCAAATTGAACTTCTATATCGTACCATGATAAATATACAAAGTTTGGAAAAAAATGTATGTATGCTTAGGGAAAAAGGTATTGGGCTATTTCCCATGTAATTCTGTTGTAAATACAGTGTTAAAAAACCAAATTTGACCAATCTTTAGAACTCTGTATCTCTTTTGACATATCCGTGACCCCCAAATTTTTTTGCATATTTTTTATAGCATATTGCTCAAAGTTTCATTGTACAAATTTTAAAGAAGTTCTTACGTCAGAAACCAAGACACCCCAACTACCTTTTTGTTGACGATCTCGTAGCCATGGGCTAAAATAGACATGGATGTGATTTTGCTCGACAATAAGCAATGAATTCCACCTAAACCCGTGCTAGTGCCGTCTTAAACTTACTATGAAATATATGGGTAGGTCATTGCTGAAGGAATCATGGTGGGTTAAGGATGAAGAACAACGCTTTGCTTGGTTTTACCATGTATTTGTAGAGACTTTGTATGTTGTGCATTTACTCCGTATCCTTTCAATGTAGAAAGCCTTTTAAGTAGCATTATCCTAAAATGGTCATGATTTTCCTATATCATTATGTAATTTGTTGCATTCAGTTCATATCGTCATGCTATAATGATCACAATTTCTAGAAACAGAGTTATATTGCGTGTGACCTTAATACAATTCAGAAATAAGATACCAGTGTAGAGAACATACAGCTGATCATATCTATATCTAGAATAATATATGAAACAACAATTACGAACATGCAATTACTCCCTCACAGTAACAAACTGGCTAATAATATTGTTGATTTCAAAATAACAATATATAGACTGTTTTGAGGGGTGCAAGACACATATTTCACTAAATAGTGCCAGGGACATTGATCCAGTTGAAACGTGGAATTGACGGTCAGTTCTGACCAATCAAAACTTTCGTTATGTAAATGTTGCATTACAATTAAAGATTTTCAGGAAACTGTGTAAGTAAACAGTGTCCTGCATGAATTGTCAAATAACTAAATATCGATGTTGCTGTAAATTTAGTTTCCACACATAACCATTACGACAACTTATGTCTCTTCAGTGCTGAACAAATTAAAAGTTTGGAAAACTATAAACCGAAATAATTATTAAAGCGGTCAGAGAAAAAATAAAACCAAAAGATAGAATTTAAATCTATAATATCACTTTACAGCAATATCATTGTCATTTTTTTTATTGCACGACTTATTTTACTCCTGTTGCGTCTCCAACATTACAAAAGTCATTTGGTACTATCCCAGGATAAAATAAACAAGTTATAACTGTGTTCGCAAGCGAACTCCTATATCGGATTTCATGACGAGACTCCCTTTAAAAATATTTTGGCAGGAGTCCCCCTTATCAATTAGTTTATACATATTGTTGAAATCAAAGCACGTCTTCAGCAAAAAATACGTTTTTCTCAAAACGTCTGAATTTCTCAATTTTTTAGGCACGGTTTCCATGGCAACCGTAACTATTCTGAAATTTTAAATGCTTACCAACTTCATGTTTCATGACTATCAAACCTTCATTAAGCTAGTGATACTAATCTTTGAGTTAAAGTGAAAAACATTGAGAACGTCACTTTCCCATAGAGTTACTATGGGACGACCCAAACCTCTTTTGAGCCCCCAAAAGTACCCTTCATGTGTAAGCGTACTTTCTTTCCGGCGTGCAGAATTTCCGGGTATATAAACAACCTATTGTATTTGGACCTTCTTTGAAAAAATTTTAATGATTGCACATCTAGATATATATGGGCTTATATTCTACAAAGTTTGAAAGCTCTACCTGTAATGGTCTCTGAGATCCGCGTTCAAGTTCAGTGCGAGGAGAAGAAAGGGAAAGAAGAATAATTCCATCTTTATTAAGAAATGCATAGGGAACGGACGTGGACTCAAAACACCTGACTTGGGAGGATTAATTATACCCTTAAGGGTTGAAAGCATATATACAAACATGTAAACGAAGTACAATATGAAATAAAATATACAAAATTATACGTCGATATACGTATATTTAACATTTTTTATATATTGTTGATGGTGAACCATCATCATTCGTCTACTTTTCTCAGTACAAGTGACTTTTTGTACAAATGGAGCAACATATTGTAAGTGATTCGATGAAAATAATATTTCAACAATATTTGTAATATGATTGTTATTATAATTGTTTACAAAAGTATTTACATTTTTTATTTTAAATGCTTGTCTAAAAAGGTTATATTTTGGACATTCAAAAAAGAAATGAGTTTCAATTCTAAGAGTAACGTTTACGGTTAGAAATAACTAATCTTGTTACTGGGCCTTTTTTAAAAGACGAAACAAATGATATACAAGTTCAAAGGGTATGTCCTATTTCTGTATTTCTTCAGTTCCATTTACAGATTTTCAGGAAATGATAACAGGTAAACAATATCAAAATGTCAAAATTTTGACCACGTGTTTAAACGTAAGCCTCCTATGACGTCTTCTTTAAATATAGCACTGTATTGAGAACAATCTCCAAAAGTTATACAACTTTAAAGAAGAATAAATATAATAGAAATCAAAATATAACCTTTTATTTTACTTTTAAATTCAGAACTGCAGAATCGAACAAATTGGGTAATAGCAATAATATACAAAACATAAAAGAAGGGGGACAAGGGGGGGGGGGGGGGNCATAGCATAACAGCAAACTGATTTTCTCTATAACAGATTACAGGGAATTGGAATTTTCTTGATAACATCAAACTGATTCTTCAAAAACAGGTAACTTGGAATTGGACATTACAATAACAGATAACAAAGAATCAATTTTATCCAATAACACAATAACAGTTAACTCCCTTGTCCCCCTCAGAAGACTAAAACACAATGACATAAACAAATATCGATAAGATATTAATCAGCTAAGGACCCTCTGCTCAGTTAAACGATATTTTACTGTATTTATATCTTCATGTGTTGTTGGCTTGTGATAACAGCCACGGGGGGGATCACTTCCTATATAGAGGTATATACAGACGTGCCGCTGAATGGGGCCTGTTTTTTGCAGTTGTCAACTATATGAATGGATAGTAATTTTTGACATCATGTATATAAATGGGTCGTAAATTAACCTCAAATGGCCAGAATCTCTACTGGTTGATGTAAGCAGTTAAGTATTTATCATTATTTGATGTTTAAGAACATTCCTGCTGTGAAATTAATGGTTTTCTGACTCCAATTACACATTTTTACTATACAGTTGGGTTGCTTATTTTTGAAATTTACTATATGAATGGGTCAATATTTTGTTGGGAGAACTATATGAAAGGGGGTATTTTCAAAATGCAAGCGGCAGGCCTGTACCCAATTCCACCTGAAGTGACCCCCCCCCCCATAACAGCTTGTTGTTGATAAATAGTTTTCAGCCTAAACTCATCATTATCATTACAGAACTTTGTTATAAGAACTTTTATGCAGTATATTATTAATTCAACAATTGAAGAAAAATGAACTCCGTCTTCTACATTATTGCAGAATTTGCATGTTCTTTGTTCCGAAGGGACCATTTTATATCTTCCTATAGTTCAAATAGTAACTCATGGTCACTTTCTCGAAATTGGGTGAACATTTTTCCTGTTTCTTTATTTAGGTTGTTTAAAAAAAGTTTTCCATATTTTCAAAGAAATCTACTCATGCCTTTATAACCACCAAATTGCATGCGAGAAATATTTTTATTTTTCCTATTTTGAAAAAAAAAAGAAAAATATTTGATCCTGCTGTATTCTAACATACACAGTAGATACATAGACAATAGACAATATTTATTGCACAAACACATTTGCAGTAAATGGTTATGGCATGATGAAAAACAAACAATATCAATAACATAAAAAGCGACTGAACATGTTATATTTAAGGTAATTTGAATGAATGTCATGATGTGACAGTGGTTTTAAATATTTGAGTTACATATGACTAGTGAACTTCATATTGTTTTCAAATTTATTTTTAAAATTGTAGTTAAATATTGGTATTGCAAAAGCAAAGAATTATTGCTAATTTTTTTCTTTATTTTCAGCTGATTATATACTTTTGCAGTTCAATTATTTCAATCCTTCGAAATAACTTATCTTGTGACTTGGGATTTTCTAAAAGACGAAACAAATAATACATGCTATATCTGTATTTCTTCAATTGACTTATATTACAATATAGCCCATTTACAGATTTTCAGGAAATAACAACCTGTTTATACAAATAAACAATGTCAAAATACCAATTTAAAGCAATTTATGTTGTGGACTTTACATGACGTCCCCTTTAAATATAGCACTATATTAGTACTAGCTTCAAAAGCGAAATAAAGGTAGAATGAATACTATAGAAATTGAAAAAAAAAACAAAGAAAAATTACATTAAGGTTGATTCCAGTTGTTAGGTAGCTTTGTTGAAGATCTCTTTTGATTGAACTTATTATTTTCTTACCAGTAAATTTAATGTTTAACAATACAGACTATTAATAACATACAAATCCTATTTACTGTGAAATTCTAGTAACCCCTTAACTATTTTGAAGTTGACCCCGCAGAAAAAAAAGTGAATTTGTTCGGTTTTTACCTTATGCAAACTGAAGCACTGACCAGTTATTAAAGCTTTATTGTGCGCTTGAATGCATTATTTCAAATTTAACTTGCGTTTTGTTCATATTGAATTCATCTACTATTTTCACAGAATGGTATGAGGCTTTCTTATTTTTGGATAGAAAATATCTATATTCAAATTATTTTATTTCCTATTGTTTGAAACTGCGATTTTTCAGAATTGATATGCTTTTTTTTGTTTTGGTCGTTTTTTTAAATGCGTATTGCAATTAATTTCCACATGTATATTTATCTTCAATCTCAAGAAAATAAAATCATTGTAATGTTTCCTTTACAGTCAAATCGCATCTTGTTTTCAGTAATTATGATCACCTCAAATAGAGGCCTTTGCAACTTCAAATGTAATATTTTCTTAAAAATCGAGAGTGAAAGAGAAAGAAGTCAAGTCACCGTAACTACTAGAAGAAAGTGAAAGTTACAAAAAAGTGTATTAGTAGATTTTAATCACCTCCATTAATTTTGTCCGTCCCTATATTGACATCTTTTGCTTTCAAATTATTTTGTTCTTTTTATTATGATTATTATTTATATATTAATTTTGTACATTTGGAAGGATGTATTGAATACGATTTCGAAAAAATATCCTACGACAATCTATGTCTTGGTATACAGAATGAAAGTATTCCTGGGACCTGAATGCATGTTATTTTATAGGGCTAGTTGGAAAAACAAAAAAGCCGCAAGTACATGTTGTTTCTTTCTTCTTTTTTAATTTTTGCATAAAAGAAATGAAACTCAGGAATCGGATCACATATTATGTAGGGTAACAACTTCACAGACGGTGTCGGAATTTGGGTACGACCCCTCAGGGCATGGCCTCTTGGGGGTCCAAAAAACAAAAAAAATCGATTCCGCTTACACCTTAAATCGCAGAAACCTTGTAATAAGGGTATAAGTAACACTATAAAAGTTGCCTGTGCCGAAAGTTTCGGAATTTTGAAATTTGCCCTCAGGGCGGAAAAATCATCGAAATTGTATTTCGAGATATTCAGTAATAAGCGAAATCTTCTGAGGTATTCAGTTTTGAAGCTGAAACTTTGTATTCAAGTTGCATTATATGCATCTCATTTAATGATGATAGCGGACTTTTGGTATGACCCCTAGGGGCATGCATTTAAGAGGCCAAAAATGTAAAACAATCAGTACTCATCAGAACGACTGGAACTCTATGTATAATTTTGATTTTGTGGTTTATATTTTCATGAGGAATTATTGGAATTGCTCTTTCCGTTCAGTTCTAAGCTCTGAGAATTTAGACCCCGGTGCCAAATTTGGTAAATTTCCTGAAAATATCAAAAACTAATAATTTTTGAAATTCCAACATGAAGTGTTATTATTAAGCAAATTTTTAATGTCATCAGGTAGTATGAACACTAAGATTTCAAAAATATGATTCTAATTTTGGTAAATTTCCTGAAACTCTCAAAGACCAACAACTTTTTGGAATTTTACCTAGCAACCATATCTTTTTTTATGCCTTATAGTTTTAATGATCATTTTCAATGGTCAGATTGCAAAAATATTTTATTCCAATTTTGGTCAAGTTCCTGAAACTCTCAAAGACCCATTACTTTTTGGAATTTTACCTAGCAACCATATTTTTTTCAATTCCTTACAGTAGTGAAAGTCATTTTCAATAACCAGAATACAAAAAAAGCTGAATCCAATTTTGGTAAATTTTCTGAAACTCTCAAAGACCAATTACTTTTTGGAATTTTACCTAGCAACCATATCTTTTTTGATGCCTTATAGTTTCAGTGATCATTTTCAATAGTCAGATTGCAAAAGTCTTTGATTCTAAGTTTGGTAAAATTCCTGAAAGCCCAAAGACCCATTACTTTTTGGAATTCTACCTATCAACCATATGTTTTTCAATTTCTAACAGTAAAAATGGTGATTTTCAACAGTCAGGTTGCAAAAATCTTTGAGTCTAATTTTGGTAAATTTTCTAAAATTCTCAGAAACCTGTACTTTTTAAAATTCTACCTAGCAACCATATCTTTTTGGTGTTTTACAGTAACAATAATTGTTTCAATAGAAAGAAATTTAGTTTAAAAAACACTTGTCTTTTATTACAAGGGGAGGGGGGTTCAAAAGGGGTAGCGGGGGATGATTGGCTGTTTTTCATTTTAAGTTGAAATGAACATAGATTTAGCTATCCAGTCTCTTTCTATGCCGAGTTGAATAAACATGGATAAACAGTGGCAATAATGTTAACATTACATAAGCACGTAACTTAATAAACAATTTTATTAACCAGTTACAATAAAATATGTAAAAAAAAAATGCTTTGCCTTTTTAAAAGTATACATTACAACAGGGCCATTACGGAATAAACAGGGCAGGGCCATTATGAGATTAACAGGGCCATTACAGGATTCAAAATGACGGCTGTGTAGTTCACTTGGTGTCTCTAAAACTCAAAATCATGATTGCGTCATATATTTACAGTGAAGTACACAATATTTCTGCATTCTATGTATTGAACAAGTACTAGAAAATTGGAGATGCAATTTCTATTGTATTTATAGTTCTTTGAGTGGTCGGACACACTTTTGCTGCATTAAAAGCATTAATAATTGCATTTGGATGCTTTTATGACCTTCCGTATCCTCAGGCCATTATTACAGAACTCGAATACATAGCAGCTCGAGATTGACTTAGAAGTCACATAAAAAGGAGAAAACCCCATTGCGCATTTCTTACGCTTTATATGAAATTCATCCGCAATACAATTCACCGATAAGACATAGATTAATGTAGAATCAGTCACTTAGATCGATGGGTCAAAATGATTAAGTAATCAATGAATTTCATCAATGTACACATGTGCACTATTAAAAAAAATATTACCTATTTTATTTTATTTGCTAGGCAATCGTTCATCGGTGAGGTGTATTGGACTGATACATGTATGACCTATGACCTCCGAAATGAATAAATGGTAATGTTTTGGGCTCCGTATTTGTAATCATCATATCGGTATTTTGTTATTTATTTTCAACAAATTGTGATTTCATTAAAATGATGAAAAGGGTAATATATTGTCAACATGGAGAGTATAAACAAAGCATGTTATAATAACGGGGAACAGTAAAATAGTATGTAAAATGATAATAAATAAGGTCAATTATGATTACATTACTAATTTTATGATAAGACCCCAACTTTTACACAGCTGCTGATCATGATATGTACAAATATATATCAGTCATCAAAGGCAATATGTTAATTATGATTGATTGATTGATTGATTGATGTTTTACGCCAACTTCAGCAATATTTCAGCTATATTGTGGCGAGAACTGTTGGGTTTATTGAACAATTTTAATAAATACATAAAATATTAATATAAAACCATATAGCTTTATACAAATAAAACAGATGTGTAAAATGTTAAAAAACATAATAGTAATTTTTGGTTTAACAATAACAATATTAGAAATTAGAAACTTGTTTAAAATTGATCCATTTAAATCTTACTAAATAAATTGATTGCTTTTAAAAATTGAACGATTTTGTCGCCAGCGACGTTTGTAAATAGGTCTTTAAGACAATGAGCAGAATAAAAATCACGCCTGATATCGGCAACATCTACACATTCAATTAAAACATGTTGAATTGTATAAGGACAATTGCATGGAATACATTCAGGTCGATCATCACTGTTGAGGATAAAACTATGTGTTGTTCTAGTATGTTAATTATGTAATTAGTATAAGATTTGAGAAAGGAAAGTGATCTGATTTGCCCAGCGGGGATTTAATTGTACATCATTTCCGACCACTTCTAATTAGCTGATGGAAAAGGGTGACCTTTTGACAGTGGAAAATAAATGAATAGGTATGGAGTCTACAAATGACCCTCCATGGCTAGCTGTGAAGCCAAAAATCAAAATTTATGACTAGGATTTGGAGACCAACACATCAATGTAGTTTTATGACATCTTTTTGAATATGGATCCAGAGTTTTGTTGAAAAAAGATTATTTCAATTATGAATTCAATATACATACAGAGTAATAAATCACAATTGTAATTCTGATAACCCTAGTTTCCAAATTAAAGACAAATACACTTTTGTCGGTAATTTGCTCGTTACTTTCAGCCGACTTTAATTGACTCAGTACCTTCGTACTTTGATTCGACATAAAATGAAGATTGGATTAAATCACAAGTAAAACACATTTGCAGCTTTACTGAGGTACTTATAGGAACTACAAAAAAGTTCAACATCGGTCAAAGTTCACATATAAATGCATATAAAAATATGCGTAGTTTTTAAAGTATTTCTATCTTGTAGTTTTCGTTATGTTATCAATTTATTTAGTTTTGAGCTTATATATGTTATATATCGTCATGACATATTGCGCACACTCATTTTGATTTTCTTTGCATCTTTGGCGTGGATGAAGTAAAAAAAAACGAATAAACAATGAAGTAATGTATTTTAGCTATTATACTATAGATATTTGTCGTCTAAAAGTCCAGATAAGTTCTTTTACGACAAGCAAATGCGCATCATGATATATTAAGTTCCATTGGCGGATCAAGAGGGGGATTCCGGGGGTTGGAACCCCCTTTTTCAGGCCAATCATGTATTTTTAATGAATATCCTGATGTTTTCTAAAGAAATAGCCACCAAAATTTTCGCGCCTCGCTCCGCTCGCCGAAATATCCTTTTATTTCCAATTGGAACCCCCTTTTTCTAATTGCCTGGATCCGCGCATGGGTTCAAGTCTGGTTCCTTTGCTTGATTCTACCATACAATTACTCCTTATCCTTTCATTGTTTATTTAAGACTGGGGTTTGTCTCGTGTAGTATGGGCTCCGTAGAACTATCCCCTGTGCAAGAGATGTAAGCTCTTGATATTCATAGTTTTCATAACGAGAAAGAATTGTATATCGATGGATATCAACTAGAGTATGTAATTTCAAAATATAATTAACAAGCCTTTGGCGAGTTTATTATATTTGAAATTACATAACGATAGTTGATATCCAGCGATATACAATTCTTTCGAGTTGTTTAAGGGGGTTTGCTACTCCATTTGAAAATAAATAGGATTTCAAATAAACATGATTTTATGTTAGAAAATTAAAAAGGAAACAACTTAAGTGAAAAAAATTGATAGGTTGATGATCTAGTTTTCGAGATTTAAGTATTTGAAAATTTGGCGGGAAACCGAACTCCTCTGATTTTTCATAGGTTTAACATTGACAAGGTTTGACCATGAATGAAGATGACAGAATAAATAGAATCCAATGGAATTTTTACAGAATGTTCACAAAGATGTATAAAATGAAATTATGGAAAAAAATTAGGGGGTCAATGGGTAAAAAATTATAATACTATTAAAAGGATAAAACCCGAGGATTCCGAACATCTGACAAAAATCCCAAATCATGAGGAGCAAACCTCCTTAAACTATTTCTCTTCTGATATTCATAAATAAATGCCGGGAATTTTAAGTGCGGAACTGCTGTTTTTCAAATAACAACACCGTTGCTAGGTAACGTTAATCACGGCCAACAAAATTTCACAGTGGTCCATTGAAAATGTCGAAAAAGTAATAGCACATCATGCGTGATGTGTTATTACTTGACGCTCTTTCAACCCTTATTGGTATAATTATGAATTTCTGAATAAATCAATATAATAATTTGACCCGTTTTCAGATTTTCAGTAAATATTACCTGAATGTTCAAACCAATAATGTCTTTCATGAATTGTCAAAATGCCAATCTTCAATAATATTACTGACGATCATTTTTATTACTACAGTAAGGATATCTGTGGTGTCTTTTTTTAATTGCACACAAATTGTTGCGTCTCAGAAATTATGTACTAGACTTTCAAACATATTTTTGTTAACGGTACAAATACTTATGCAATGTCTCACAGCAATATATTGACAAAAGACTACCGAAGCAAAATGGGGAAAGGGGGCATTTTAAAATAAAACATCCAAAGAACCATGAAAATTTATATTTAACACAAATTAAGACAGCCTTACAAAGACAAAGTAGATGAAAAAGAATTAACAAGAACGCTTCAAAACTTAAGCACTTGCAATGTAAGCCTTTACAAAAACTAAAGGTATCACCAAGTGCTCCCAGACAGGTAAGAATGATCTGCTCTGTAAAACATCAAGCATATGTCCATAAAGTGCTCCGGAAGGGTAAGAATGACATGCTGCTTAATATTGCCTCCATTTAGCTTTATTGATCTTTTTTGGATGAGTTTGAAAAGCATAGAAAATATTAAGAATGATCAAAATATATCGAAAACAGTAGTTTAGGGACTGACAAAATAATAATTAAAAATTATAGTTATTTGTAACTTTCACTTTTTAATAGTCCCAGTGACTTAACTTCTTTTTCTTTCATTTTCGATTTCTAAGAACATGCAGCTTCTTATTTTACCACATAATTACTGATCATAATTATTTTCATGAGGTCTGGGATAAATATACACGTGGAAATTAATTGCACAATACGCATATGAAATTATAGACCAGAAAATGGAAAACAAGTAGGAAAAATCAGTTTCAAATGATATGAAAAGAAATAACTAGAATAATATTTATATAATTTCTAAATTACATAAATGTCTTTACAAATAGATTGATTGATTGATTTTTTAGAGTTTAACGTCCAACGAGCAATATTTCAGCTATATAAGGATGAGAACAAATTAATCAATTCAAAAAAATGTACGTAAAAGAAGAAAGAAACAAAGGTGGAAGGGACAACCAGGGCAATGACTCTTGATTGCCACTGGAAAAGGGGATAAATTGATAGGGACAGGAAATTTAGCCTTCCATACGACACCCACTGTGACCCAGTGCGTCTGCTCTATTTAGAGAAATATAGAAGGGGTCTTTATACTGCATGGAGCGTGGCGTTTCTCACACAGTTTGGCTACAATGGTTCGCGGTCAGGTTTCCGTATTATGATCTGACTACCCCGCATAGACGGGGCATTCCCCTATCCACCAACTGGGGACGCGCCCGGCAGCTATTTAGCCGAAACCCCTAAAAACCGAGGTAGGTGCCGGGCATTCAAATAGAGATACATTGCTGGGTCTGCCAAATGCGCAACAAAACCCATTTCTAAGCTCCTCAGTTCATTACTTACTGCAATAAAAGATGGCCTCAATGTATATAATGACAAAGTTTACTCAACAAGTGGAGTGAATCAGATGTGGATTCTCAAAAACTCAAAAGACCTATTAGAATATCTATCTTCAACTGAACTCAATCTCTGCAACAGTGTCAAAACATTTGATTTTTCTACTCTCTATACTACTCTTCCACACGATAAGATGAAGTCAGTGCTCCGGGATTTAATACATCAGTCGTTCTGTACTAAAAAGGGTGAAAGAAGATATTCATATTTAGTGATAGATAAAGAAGGGACCTATTTTGTTAAACATCACATTGATTCACACAAAAAGGATACAGAGATGGATGTTATCACAATGCTGGAATTCTTGATTGATAACATATTTGTAGAATTTCGGGTGGACAAGTTTTCCAGCAGACAATAGGGATACCTATGGGGACTAATTGTGCTCCACTTTTAGCAGATTTGTTTCTTTATTCATATGAAGCCAGGTTCATACAAGGGCTAGTTCAGAAAAAAAGACAATAAGCTAGCCAAATCCTTTAATTTCAGTTTCCGTTATATATGTTCTTTCATTGAACAATCCTCTAGTTAAGGATAACTTTCATCTTATATAAGAGACCACTGATACACCATCATCAGCATCATATATATACCTCGACCTATACCTCTACATTGACAACTGCTGGACGTCTGAAAACAAAACTTTACGACAGGTGTGATGATTTCGACTTTCCAATAGTGAACTTCCCGTTTTTTAGCAGTAATATTCCCACATCTCCGGCATATGGCGTGTACATTTCACAACTCATTCGCTATTGCCGTGCCTGTAGTTTGTACAGCGATTTTGTCAACAGAGCGGAATTTCTGTCTCAGAAACTTATACAACAAGGGTTTGTTCAGTCACTGTTGCAATTGTCACTACAGAAGCTTTACGGTCGTCACTACGATTTGACCGTTGCAATGTTTCTATTTCACAAATGAGAACATCTTTGGGTACATCCAGAGTTTGTTACTGGACTGACAAACACCGACTGTGACAAAAAAGGACATTTCACTGGCAGTGTGACGGGTGCCATGCGTGGAGCAGATCATGCTTATCCTTAGAATTTGATGAGCGTCCTGTGTTTGTTTATACGCTGTATCTGTCTACTTAGCTTAGGAAACTAGTGCTTTTGTCAGTCAAAGGATGACAGTAATTGTAAAAGCGCTTTCCCAGTTAATTTTGTTGGCGATCTTGATCTCGCAACCTTGGGCTAAATGAGACATGGATGTGACATTGTTCGACAATAAGCAATGAATTTCACCTAAACCCGTGCTAGGGACCGTCTTAAACTTACCATGAAATATATGCGTAGGTCATTGCTGAAGGTAAAAGAACAACAATAAAAGCGTATTACACTTGCTTGGTTTTATCATGTATTTGTGGATACTTTGCCTCTTGTTCATTTACTCCATATCCTTTCATTGTTGGATAGCCCTATAAGTAGCATTATCCTAAAATGGACATGATTTTTCTATATCATTGTGTACTTTGTTCTAGCATTTATCCTTGGGATGTATTTTCTACAAATCAGTTTATATCGTCATGCTTTAATGATCACATTTTCTGGAAACATAGTTATATTGCGTGTGAACTTAATATAATGCAGATATAAAATGCCAATAAAAATCTGAATAGGACAAAATTACAATACATAATGATTACAAAAGAGTACAAACAGCTGATCATATCTAAATACTATTTAAAGGTAACTAGAATAAGAAAAAAATAAAATAGGTGCAGAATAATATAATAATTACGAACATGCAATTACTCCCTCTCAGGGACAAACTGGCTTATAATATTGTTGATTTCAAAATAATTTACAATATATAGACTGTTTTGAGGGGTGAAAGACAAATATTTCACTTGACAATGCCAGAGACATTGGTCGAGGTAACAAATTCTCGAAATTTAAGAATATTCATCTTTGATGTAGATTAAGAATGGTATCTAGTTATTTACTCTGTTACAGATATTCTTCATCCTAAAGTCACTATGAGTTCCTGTACGACAAACTTAATGTAAAGAATTATTGGTCCACTATTTGCATACCTATTAGCTTCTTCTCCGGTTGATCCTCTCATTCTTAATTAATAAGTAACGTTTACGGATAGAACTCATGTGTGTTGGTATTCACTAAAGTCAGAATAAATGATCGATTTTTAGTTGGAAGGGTAAAATTTAGGTTCTATTAGTTGATCAAAATAGCAATACAACCAATGTAAAGATTTTCAGGAAACTGTGTAAGTAAACAATGTCTTGCTTGAATTGTAAAATAACTAAATAGCGATGTTGTAAATTCAGTTTCCACAGATTGCCGTTACGACAACTTATGCCTCTTCAGTGCTGACCAAATTAAAAGTTTGGAAAACTATAAACCGAAATATTTATCAAAGCTGTCAGAGAAAAAATAAAACCAATAGGATAGAATTTAAATCTATAATATCACTTTACAGCAATATCATTGTCACTTTTTTATTGCACGACTTATTTTACGTCTATTGCGTCTCCAACATAACAAAAAAGTTATTTGGTACTATCCCAAGGTAATATAAACAAGTTATATTTGTGTTCGCAAGCGAAACACAAAAGTCTCCAAAACAAACTCCCAGTATAGGATTTCATGACATTACGAGACTCCCTTTAAAAAAATATTTAGGCAGGGGGGGGGGGGTTTCCCTTATAAATTAGTTTATACACATTGTTGAAATCAAAGCAAATCTTGCAGCAAAAAAATACGTTTTTCTTCAAATTTCAATTTTTTGGCACGGTTTCTATGGCAACCGTTACTATTCTGAAATTTCAAATGCTTAAGAACTTCATGTTTCATGACTAACAAACTTGTCATGAGGTTTCATTAAGCTAGTGATACTAATCTTTGAGTTATAGTGAAAAACATTGAAAACTATTGGACGACCCCAGCCCCTTTTGCGCCCCAAAAAGTACCCTAAATGGACCCTCTTTGAAAAAAAATTAATAATTGCACGTCTAGATATATGGGCTAATATTATACAAACTTTGAATGCTCTAGCTGACATGGTCTCTGAGATCTGCTTCGTTCAAGTTCATTGCGACGAGAAGAAAGGGAAAAAATAATAATAATAAGAAACGCAACAAAAACAATAAGTCTCCCAACTTCGTTTGGGAGACTTTATAAAGAATCAACACAGTTTTGAAACTATATACACAATTAATACTTCATACCAAGGTAACACTTGTTTCAGTAGATGTGGAAATCTAGGAAACAAAATGGATGATCAGTGATAGCAAAGGCATTTGCAAAAGACCCCTTTGCTCTTACCCTTGTGCTTTCCATTTCTTTTGAAAATAAATCAAATTGGATTTATTTGAATATTTAAATAAGCTGTATACCAACATCCCATAATTCATACATGTGACCAATGTATTTTATTTACATGTCAAATGAGTTTTTTGTAATGGAACTTATTTTCATAACAATTGGAACATTTAAATTACATTTTTGATGAAAAAGTTCCTATAGCCAATTTGATATTTGAATACAATTTTTTGGCATTTCGATAAGGCGCTTAAATTTACAGGAACTTCAGTGCTATGTTATGTTAACGATGTTCTGAAACAAAAATTGAAACGCGAATTTGTTTGATCATAGATGATTTAGATAAAGCTATGTCTTATACATTTATGATTAGATTTTTTTAGTTAGACGCGGTGAGTAGATCTAGTTATTAAAACCTCATATTCTTCACATGCGTTTGGATAATTTTTTATTTCCACTGTCTGCCATGGAAGACACTTTCAATGTTATGTTTCATTTATATAACGATTGTGTCCTCGCGGGTAATGGATTCCAGCAACATCCCCCTTTGCGGTTAAGTTGAGATACCGACTTGAACATACGACATTAGTTCTTTAATGCATTTTTCTGGCTATTTAATGACATCTTTGTTTGGCTGCGAAATTCTTTGCTTTTAGAAAAATAAAACAAGGCTAGGTTTCCATTCCCGTAGGTCTTTGTTGTTTTCCCTGTTCTTTCCATTCTTTGTAGCTTTTATGGTCACAATGCTACAAAGTGGAGGCTGTACATAAAGAATTTATCACCGAACCCACTATATGTAGTTTATCTGACACTTCGTACATATAGGGTGTTTTGAAAACGATGTCGGAAAGATATTTCCTTCAACAATTTTTGTCTTGGTATACAGAATAAAAGTATTTCTTAGACCTGAAGCGCATGTTAAGGGCTAGTCGGGAACAATAAACAAATCCTCATGTAGTTTTTTTATGTTTTACATTTTTGCATTTAGGTAATAACCTAATTATAAAATGATGAAGGTCAGGAGCTTCGGCCGAAAGCTCCAAGCAGTTTTCGCGTTTTATTTCCGAATGACAGCGATTTTTTATTATTATTTTTTTATATCTTTTTGTAATTGTCGTAACAGTATTATATGGGACACGTATTTACCACTGTTGGGTTCTTCAGACAGCAGAATCAGTTGTGGAAAGGATATGATAAAGGTATTCAATTCCATGTATATTTTTGTTCTACAACCTGTGTGCAATTATGGTTGATTTGAATAAATCTAAAAGCATCGCTTGCAATTACACAATAAATCCTTGGACATTTACCTTTTCTAAAAGTATATTTCATACACTTGACAGTTCAATAATGGTAATAAGTAGTCATTTTTGGCCTAAAGAAGTTAAAAACGGAATAATAATACTACTATTTTAATTTTTCTGACTCTGAAAGTGAGTCTCCATCTATACCCAATGCAAACACGGGGAAATAATGACAACACTGCATAAGCATGAAAATAAATAAAAATTAAAAAGATTTCAAATTAAATCCCAAATTAGAACATAATTGCAGCTTTATTCAGGCTCGTATAAGCACTAATAAAATGATTTCAACATCGATCAAAGTTTATATGTCAAATACCTTAGAAAATCTGTAGTTTTTAAATTATTTTCATTATGTTATTATATATTTTTAATTGATATGTTGTTTATCGACACGGCATATTGAGCGCGACTATTTTCATTATCTATGCATCTATGCGTATATGGAGTACAAAAACAAACAAACAATGAAGTAATGTACTTGAGCTGTTATGGATATTTGTGTATTAAAGTTATAATGGGTTTCTGTGTGACAAACAAATGCTCACCATTTATATTTAGTTAAAAATCTTATACTCTCGAAATTTGTGAATATATATACTAGTATATTATATTTTACAAATCAAATTGGAGAGTTTCTTAACAACCTATACCTACCTTTTTTGTTTCTTTTTCCCAAAATAATTTGCAGTTAAACCTCTTAGCTTATAAATGACGAATATTAAGATTGGGTCTTTTTAAAGTCGGAATGAATAATGTTTATGCCATGAGGTTCTACATTGTCTAGACTCCTTCATTCATTTAATCCATTTTCAGATTTTCAGGAAATTATTTACCTGCATGTCTAAACCAATAACAACTTACATGATTTGTCAAAATGCCAATCTGCAGAAATGTTATTGACAATTATTTTTCTATAAACACAGTAACA
Source organism: Modiolus philippinarum (assembly GCA_002080025.1). Taxonomy (NCBI): domain Eukaryota; kingdom Metazoa; phylum Mollusca; class Bivalvia; order Mytilida; family Modiolidae; genus Modiolus; species Modiolus philippinarum. The sequence goes on along the minus strand of MJUU01054067.1, from coordinate 79,420 downwards.
GTATGGTGTCTGCTTTCTAATTGCACACAGTTGTGGTTTCTCAATAATTTTGTACTGGGTATCACCAGACATGCAGGCATATTTCTGTTAGAGGTCTAATTTCTATTCAGTGTCTCATGGCAATATATATCGACAAACGAATGCCGGAGCAAAAATGTGTAAAGGGGAAATTAAGAAATAAAAAATTAAAAAACATGACGATTCATATTACAAACAAATCAAGACAGGCTTTGTGTCTGTAATTAAAAAGTCTAGTTCATTAAATATTACTTCATTTTCAGTTTGTTTTAATTTATTTAACTTTTAATTATTTTATCTACCGGCTGTTTTTATTACTATTTAGTAACGCACATAAGACAAAATTTCTACAAAAACAAGGTTTAAACCCAAATAATGGAACAACGCTTTTATTGTTGTTCTTTATAAAAAGTTATTATGAGAAATTATTTTTTGACAAATTAAATACAACAACTGAAAGCAACAAAATTTTCTTGTATAGTAAAATAAAAACAAATTACATTATTGAAGAATTTATTTTAAAAATGGAATATGAAATTAGAAAAAAATTGTGCAAAATTCGAATAAGTGATCATTTTTTAGAAATTGAGAGAGGTAGGTATAAAAAAATCAAAAGAGAAAAAAGAATTTGTAAATACTGTAATTTAAATGAAATTGAAAATGAAACTCATTATTTTTTCAAAATGTCCGAAATATGAAAGTGAACGCAAAGAATTAATGAAAAATATAAGTAAAATTTTTCCAGAATTTTACAAATTAAACAAAAATCTTCAACTCAAAAACTTGATTTCGTCTTTTCAATGCATGCAGTATGTTGCTCCATTTATAAAAAAGTCATTAATACTTAGGAAAGTGGACTCCCAGACTGCATAAGTTCATTGTATTTGTGTAATGTATTTGTATTTTGTTTATGCCATCAGCCCTCAGGGGCATAATTGTGTATTTGTGAATAAAGGTTAATTAATATAAAGTTCCCTTGATATACCCCATAGTACGTAGTAAGTTCAAGATGGCCCCCTTACACCGGGTCGAGCGGAATTCATTGCCAGATGCCGAGCAATGTTACGTGTCTTTTTATCCAATAGGTGCGGGATCGGCAATAAACATAAATCTTACTGGCAAATAAAGTAATTGCTGTCATCTGTTGCAGCACAAAAAGATAAATACACATGTAGAAGACAATCACACCGAATAAACAACCACAGAACACTCAATAGTAAAAACATTTGGCGGAACAGGTGATCGGTATTACATTTTGAAATCACAAAAAAGCCAAAATTTGAAAGTATGATAGTGCATTCATATGAGAAATTCTACCAAGAACATATTCACCATAACCCAAATGCATAGAAAGCATACAAATATCAAGCTTCGCACACATATGCCTATTTTTTTTAATGGTAACTAGACATGTGATAAGATCAAAACAAATACAGGATAAAATCGTAACTCTGAAACTATAATAAACGTGTAATATCTACAAGGCAGAATTTAACCTTTTAGTGCAAATTAACGTTTTTATAAGACCAAAGAACACAAGATTCTCAAGTACCAGCTTGTGGTGGATTGTTTAAAAGAGGTAAATAGCCTACAGATTTTATCAAATATCAACACTTTTGATGTTGTTGTTACGAAATGATATGCTTTTCGATAAATTTTATAAAATACTTTCGGACTTATGGACTGAACAGCTCATCAGCAAACAACATTGTTCAAGGGGGTAAGGTTACCAAAGTTACGATAGCTATTGCAGTAATTCAAATTCCCATATATGGAGATTGTGATAATTGATGCATGTTAGGCGTAGAAGAAAAAATCAAATAAACAATGAAGCAATATACATGTGTCAGCAGATATAGATATTTGCCGTCTTAGAGTCACGATGTGGTCGTGTGTGACAAACAAGTGTTGACCATTATATTTAGTTAGTCTCTTACTCTCGAAATTTGAAAATATGTTGTAAGTCAAATGCAAAGAATATTTGTTGACAAGCTACCTACCTTTTTGTTTCTTTTTTGTTAGTTATTTAATTCCAAAATACTTTGTGCTTAAAGCTTTAATGCTTAAAAATGACAGGACCGGCCTTTTTAAAGTTGGAGAATTGATCAGTTTAAAGGGTAAGATATTCTATATTTCTATACTCCTTCATCAATTCATTCCATTTGCAGATTTTCTGGAAACTATTATCTTAATAGTCATACAAATAATCTAACATGCTAACATGTAGCAATATCATTGACAAAAATTCAATGTAACTCAATACGTTTTCATTTGATCAATGTCACACAATTCAGCTTATTTTCAGACTTTCAGGAAATTATTATCTGAATAATCAAATCAATATTGTCTTGCATGAATTGCCAAAATGACAACCTGCATGCGGCAAATCATTGGCAATGTCTATACAGTAACCATACAAATGGCTTCAAGCGTTTCCTACCTAATGATACAATATGGTACTAACTGTGTTATTTGTTTTCACATATACTTTATAGGTGTACTTTCTGTAAATATGGACATGCTTATTTCTTTATAAAGAATTTTTCTAGAAAGATAGTAAAAATTATGTGTTTTTACCTTTGTATATCGTAACATTGCTACGACTATCCAACAATACATATGTTTTCAAAATAAAAGTTTCAAATTCTCCAAACCTAGTGCCCAAATTTTGATATCACGTCGGAATATCCCCATCTCTGGTTTTCATACATTTCCACACACGTCAAAATCCGAGTATGGCCGATAAAAGCACTGTATATTAGCTGTGATAACATTCCAAGTATTTGAAAGAAAGTCGTCTTACACTGATCCTATATATAAATCGAACGTGTATAAAAAAAGAATATAACTTCATATTAATATTTTGCAACATTTCTTATCAAATCCATATTGCCGTCTAGAACTTACTATAAGGTATGAGTAAAGCTCATTGTTTAATACTTCATGGTGACTCCAAGATGAAGAACAACAATAATAGCATTGTTCCATTGCTTAGTTTTTTTTCATGTAAAAGTCTCATTTACATTTACTCCATATCCCTTCAATGTTAATTGTCAAGCAAATTGAAAAAAAAACATAAAAAGTGCGGTTGCTTGATATAGCAGGTTTATGGTTATTGAATATACATAAAGAACTAGAATTTCATAGAAATAAAAAAAAACTTTAGTAAAGTGATTTGTCAAGAAAGGATGAGTGGCAGTAAGACCCATTTTTGGCCCAAGATTTACCATGAAACTAAAACAATACAAACAGACGTCTTATGTTCCTGAAACATTGAACAAATATAGGGCTTTATGAAAATGATAAAGCTTTTTTCCATATCAGTTTGATTCTCATGATAATCAGTTAACTCAAAAGCTATATTTTTGGGAATAGTCAGAATTTCATAGATATTTGCTGTGTTTTGCACATTTTTGTGCTTTGAAAAATATGGGCACATCTGAATAACAACTTCATATTTAGTCAAAATGTGTAAAATGGTGAAATACATCATTTCTGAAAGTTTGAAGTTGTTGATTGCATGTGCCCCATGTTCACTTAAAGAAAATTTGCTTTGAGAACATTCAAAATTGCAGATTTTCTGATTTTCTTTCAAAAAGACGGCTCCTTGTGATGTCACAATAACGTCAAAATGAAAGGAATTCGTATTATTATATGTTTTCTTTGTAGCCAGATGTAATAGTTAATATTTCCCATAAATATCACACTATTTTAAACAACTTGATTTTTTGGGGCCAAATATGGGTCTTATTGCCACTCATCCTTTAAAAGAAAAAAGAGCCATGACGTAATTCAAATGAACAAGAAAATCTAAAATGAAAAAAATGAAGCAAATATCATTATTGCCAGTGTCTTACAAATAACTAAACACCGAACCTACTGTAAATTTAGTTGCTACATATGGCCATTTCGACATCTTATGTCACTAAAATGCAGATAAAATCTAAACATTTGTGAGGGACCGACCATTTAACCTGAAAAGGGAGGGGGGTTATGGTTTTTTTCTCTGGACAGAAAATTTTATGCACGCGTATCAACAAAATATTTTTTTTTAAATCAACAGAAAGCCTCCTTCAGAAAATTTTTTTTTAATCCTTTAGGCAGCCAAAATATTTTTTTCACATAAAATCAGCTCCAAAGTATTTTTTTCTTTTCGAAAAAAACATAGACCCCCCTTTTCAAGTTAAATGGTCGGTCCCTAAGACCATAAACTCGATGATGTTTAAAAACTGTTACAGAACAAATAACCAATATGATCTCAACTAAAAGCAAAATCAGCCAAGGAAAGAGCTTTGCATGAGGGAGATATTCCTCAGTTTTCAACAAAATATACAAAATTTTAAGATATTGCAAGTTTTAGATATTACTTCGTTATAAGATATATCTAACAGACAACTATTTAAAAAAAGTTCCAAAAGGAAACTAAATCATGAAATTAATTTTACTGATTTATATATACCTATGCAAATATTCCGAAACAAAATCGTTCATATCAATTGATTTTATGAAATTTATCTCAAAAATTCGTTCCAGAAATTTTCCGAAAAGAAATTATTTATTACTTAAATAATATGAGGTTAGTCTCACAAGTTGTGACTTCCACTTTCTAAAAATCAAGTCAATTTCAGTTTCTCTTTCGTTTTCGATTTTTTGATATTGAATAAAACTAATTTTGACTTGTTTCAATTGATTTTTAGGTCATTCTGTTGGTTGTCATAATTAATAGATTGAAGATTTCTCTTTCAATACGATTACAATTCTGATAGGGGGCTTGAGATAAATGGAAAGGGAACATTACAATAAACATAGATCCATTAATAATCTGTATCTTTCCCGGGAAAATATAGTCTTGACTTTTGATTTATTAAAACTTGACACAAGATAAAACCAATACAGGATGAAACATATAAATGCTGAAAATACAATATTGTTTGTGAATGATTCAAATATTAATGAGATTTTGAGACCGCGGCAATGCAAACAAATGGATTAGACACAAGCTTTCAACTTGATAGTGGAGGAGAAATTTTCTTGATCGAAAAATTTGTGTCTATTCATTTGTTTCATACATATTTGTTGACAAGCTACCTACCTTTTTGTTTCTTTTTGGTTAGTTATTTTATTCCTTAATACTTTGTAGTTAAAGCGTCAATGCTTAGAAATAACGAATATCATGACAGAATCGACCTGTTTAAAGTTTAAAGGGTAATTTTGCTATATTTCTTCACTTCTCCATCAAGCCACTCCATTTCCAGATTTTCTGGAAATTATTACCTTAATATGTCTTACATGCCAATCTGCAGCAATATCATTGAAAAAAATCAATCTATACTCTGTCATTCGATCAATGTGACAATTCAGCATATTTTCAGATTTGCGGGAAATTTACCTGAATTTTCAAATTAATAATGTCTCATCAGAATTGTCAAAATACCAATCTGCGGTAAAATCATTTTGTAGTTAAAGCAAATGACATATGAATTGTCAAAATACCAATCTGCAGCAAAATCATTTTGTACTTAAAGCTTGACACGTTATAACTGGTGACCTAGATATCGTAGACAACCTCAAACTGCGAGATATCTTCTCAAAAGGTCCCAAATTTCGTGAGCCCAAGCACATCAACTGGAAGTACAACTTCAAGATTTTGATGGATGCAGTTGAAGACTATGCTAGGAAGTGGGCAAAGAAAGAGAAAGAGGACGTTGAGACATTGTCCGACTGGATCAGGTCCATAAAGTCATTAATTATAAATCGCATCCGGTGCCTAAAAACAGCTATGAAATCCAGAAATCCCAGTATATTTGAAGATCCCCTTGTAGAAAGAACTCTGTCCAACCTCCATGAAAATTACGTCATTGTCCCTGCAGACAAAGCTTCTAACAAGATACTGTTTGTGTGTAAGAAACACTATCTCGACTGTCTTGTGAAGGAGATGGGCATTGACAGTTCATCTGGAAACCCTACTTATACCCCTACTACAATATCGAGGGATGAGATTGTAAAAAATCACACTTCAGTGTTAGCATCATTTAGCATAAAAGCTAATGATGAGAACACTCAACTCTCTTACATCTACTGGGTACCTAAACTTCATAAGAATCCATACAAACAGAGATTCATTGCCGGGTCTTCCAGATGCACCACTAAACCTCTTTCACAGCTCCTCACTACTTTGTTGACCGCAGTCAGAGATGGCCTGAAAAATTACTGTAATAGAGCTTACTCAACAAGCGATGTGAATCAAATGTGGATTCTTAAAAATT
>MJUU01054067.1:57772-72796 GCA_002080025.1 Modiolus philippinarum | reverse complement strand
TACTCGTACGAGGCCAAGTTTTTATAAGGGCTTATTCAAAGAAAACAAAAACATTTAGCCAGTCCTTTAATTTCAGCTCCCGCTACATAGACGATGTACTTTCTCTTTATAATCCTAACTTTAAGGATTATTTATATCAGATCTATCCAAATGAGCTTGAAATTAAAGAAACAACTGAAACACCTACTTCAGCTTCGTACCTAGATCTATTGACGAAGATGGACGTTTGAAATCTAAGCTATATGACAAGCGAGATGATTTTCATCTCCCCATTGTGAACTTTCCCTTTCTTAGCAGCAATATACCTACCTCTCCAGCCTATGGAGTGTACATTTCACAGTTGATTCGTTACTGTCGAGCTTGTAGTTTGTACAGTGATTTTTTGAACAGAGCAAAAACACTGTCCCAAAAGCTGCTTGTTCAACCTTTGTAAATTTCATCCCTCAAGAAATTCTATGGCCGTCACCATGCCATCATTGAAAGATATGACGTGTCAGTATCCCAAATGAAAGTGGACATTTTCAGCTAGATTCACGTCTTCCCGGATTTGACTACCGACTTTGAATTTTCCCGGATTGAATCAGTCACAGTGTGACGGGTGCTGTTAACAGAGCAGGACATGCTTACCCTTCCGGAGCACCTGACGTCACTCTCAGTTTCACTGGAGTTCACACTGTGAGTGCCTTTGTTCTGAATGTTGTAATTTCTGGTTCTGTGCTTTGTATCTGTCTAACGTCATTGTTTTTGTGTCTAACGTCACTGTTTTCTGTGTTCCCGTTTTTGCCCTGTCTTTGGACTTCGATTTTTGTGAATTTCACCCCTTTGTTCCTTCGGTATTCTACTGCCGTTGTTACAATATTTTGTCTACACAGTAACCGTACGAATGGCTGTGGGCCATCTATTGCGTTTCCTGCCTAATGATACAGTAATATGTACTAGCCTTATATTGTGTAATTATGCCATGAATTATGATTCTAATATGACAGAAAACGGCATTTTCAATTCTGAAGCGATCTTAGAGAAGGCGGATTTCTCGTTTCCATTGCTGTCTGTGTCTATGACGTCACAATACACAATCTGACGTTTTCAAACAGATGCAAGATCAAAATCCAAATCGAAAGCAAAACAATACACATTGACGTGTCTGAATCGTTCGATTAATTAAGTTATAAAATATGCTTAACATTTATTTCCTGCACAAAGTAAAACAAACAAAATCAAAAACATTGTTGTTTTGCGTCCCTTTTTACTCTTATTCCGATAGCATTCACGCATGTGCGAAATATATGGTTCTCGAGTAGTATACTGGTTGACGATTAACTATAGCCACGTTAGAAATGATTACAAATCTGACAAAAGGCACTTCATTTAAATTTAAATGGAAGGGAAACCTTAAAATGATTGAAGTTTCTCATCTAGAAAGAGACATAACATTATTTTAAGATGGGTACCCATAAACTGGATTAACCATACCGCTTGTTTTGCTAGTGCCGGTACCGAGTCCGGCTTTCCGAGTTCCTATCGTTGTTTACGTTTGTCTTGTGTCTTATTTGTGTTTTTCATATGTTTTTCTCTGGCAAATTGAGCATATAATTGTAATTTTCAGCCATTGTAAAGATTCCCTAATACAACGGTGGTATTGGTAAAAAATCTGAGTTGATGTTGTAGAACATTTTTTTGCATTTAATTTCTTCATGATTCTGAAATTATTGGAATTTTGTAAATAAAAGGTGAGTGTTTATTCGCATCGTAACTTTGAGATGACAAATATCTATAAAGCTGAATTAATTCTATATTGTTTATTGGTTTCTTGTCTAAATATGCACTGAAGATACATTCAATATAAAAATGACCATATCCGAGAGTTACCAGTTGATGCTTTAAACACATTTATCTGTTCTATGAAACAAATGAATAGACACAATCTTTACTAACTGATTTTTTTTCCAATACCAAGTTGAATACTTGTGTCTTATTCATTTGTTTGCACTGCCGCAGTCTCAAAATGTTGCTACTTTGAATCACCCACAAAACAGTATTTTATTTTCAATTCAACATTACGTTTTCATCCTATATTGATTTTGTCTTTCGTCAACTTCAAATCAAAAGTCTATATCTATTCCCCGAAAAGATAGAGATTATTAATGGTAGGTTGATGATATTACGTATGTAAGCTGGTCTTGGGTAGTAAGTCAATTATATTTGGTAGGTTTTTTGGTCTTGGGTAGTACATAATGGCCTGCTATATGGCTTTTGTCAGTCAACCCAAATTCAACACTCTAATGAGCATGCTAAGTTTTCCTTATAAGGTCACTTTGATTTTTCATATAACGTTAGTGGTCAAGCAGGGACAAGCGAGACATCTATAATGGCCCACTCTTGTTTAAATGGTATGTCTATCTGTTTGTCGATCTTGAACTGTGGGATATTTTTTTTCAATATCGAGTGATGTGGCTTTAATATTTCACATGTGACAAAACATTTCAGATGGTACGAGAATGTTTGTTCTCATGATCTATGATTATAAATTTGACATTACATTTACTTAAAATGGGATATATCTTTTGATTGGTAACTGATAGTCTCTTATATTTTGCATGTGTATTTATTGCCACAAGACATTTTAATTTGTACTAAAATAGCTGACCTTATGACCTTCATCTAGGAAAATTAGGGTAATACAGAATTGTCAAGAGCAGAAATCCAAAAGGCAAAAGGCAAAAAGACAAAACAGTTGCTAAACCCCCAGAAAAAATTCACTCCCAAGATGACATGATTTTTGAAAACTTTAAACACTGAGTTTGTCTTTAGGTTAATAACTCAATACAAACTATACTATGAATTTAAATTCTGCAGATGGCCATTTTGACATTTTATGTCTCTTCGTTACACATCGAATCAGAACATTTTGAAGACCCAATTCTTGAAGATGTATAGGGTTTGTAAGTCTGGTTCAATTTTGGAACTTCCGGGTATATCATATGTACCCGGAAGTTGCATTTTTAACAGAAAAATATGACGTTTCAAGCACAAAATGTGGACGTCATAATCCCACAACGTCATACTTGAATTTTATCGTGATTTCTCGGTGTCACATGACGAGATTTACAGACCCTATTAAAGCTGATAAGAGAAACATAACCAATATGACCTAAACAAGATGCTTTCTTTTAAAAAAGAAATGCAATATGTGATCTCAGCTATTGTATATCATAAGATAAAATGTGATGTACTAATAAGTTAAATGCACAGATTCACCACCCAAATATAGAGGAGTAAAGTTATCCTTCTATATAAAAACATGTTTCATATTTCGAATTACTGTATCTAGATCTAGACCCGTTCCTTTCACTCATCCTAGTTTCGAGGACATTAACAGCGCAATTAGTGAGTTTATATACCTTTTCCTTTAATTAGTGTTTCAACTGCACTTTTTCTCGTAGTAATGTAGATAACCCGATGTCAAATAATGCTACGAATTCAAATTTGACACTGGTGCGTGTAAAACGAAAAAAATGTGGGTTTTATGTACAGATGAATGAGACTTATGTTATTGTAAGTCCTGTCCACCTCTAGTTCTGTCTGAAATACTTGTCCCAGAATGCATACAGAATCTGCACGCATAACACTATCTGAAGTTTTTTCCCAATTAGTCCAGTCAATCTAGCTCAAATTTTGCCAAACCTCAAACTAATTGCAACAGAAAGTATTTTATGTTTAATAGTTTATTTAATGAATTGCCTTTAACATGTAAAAAATCGCACACTATACAAAATCAAATGGTAAATCATCCATTTTTGGGTAAAAATATCGTTTCCTGAAGAAAAATCGCGAAAACTGAAAATTGTAGAATTAATCCACTGGTCAGTACTAAGAAAATATATTTTAAAATATTTGTTGAACTAAAGAGTAGTAATGAAAATATAAACACTTGGTGAAAAAAACATAAAATTTTCACACTTTTGGGGTAAAATTGGGTTTTTTTAAGAAAAATCGCAGAAAAACTGGAAATTGCAGAAAAATCCACAAGTCGAAGGTTAGAGAAAATATCTTAAATATATTTGTTTAATTAATGAGTTGTTATGAACATATAAGTACAAATTCAAATATTTAGAATTGAATTTTCACACTTTTGGGGTAAATTTGTTTTTTTTTTAAGAAAAATCACAAAAAATGGAAATCGAAGAAAAATCCACAAGTGAAAGGTTGAAGAAATATTTGTTTAATTAGTAAAGCGTTATGAACATATAAGTACAAATTCAAATATTTAAAATTAAATTTTCACAATTTTTGGGTAAATTGGGGTTTTTAAAGAAAAATAGCAGAAAACTGGAAATTACAGAATAATCCACAAGTCAAAGGTAAGAAAAAATATTTTTAAAATATTTTTGAATTAATGAGTTGTTATGAACAATTTCTCAATATAACGTTATCATCACTTGTCATCAAATTTTTCCCCATCCCAAAGGTAGTGATATAACGAGGGTGCACTGTAATTAACTATTTCTTGTTTATTTTCATTACATGTATCCATCATAAGCTTATCACTTTGTATATTGTGGATGAACTTTCATGTGTGGACATTAGTTTTTAGTGGTTTTCATAAATATCAGTGATTCATTTTTGGGGTTTCAAATGCCATACATTGAAACAATAGAGAAAATATACATTTCATTGGAAATTGAATTTCGTGGTTCTAGCCAACTATAGCAAAGCTATAAACTTATAATTTGCTATCTATTATTAAACTACATTGTAAATATATAAGGTGCATACTCATTAGCTAGAGTTTTCAATAAATAAATACTTACAAGTTCAAAGATGTTTTGAAAAAATTATATAGTACTTGCAAATTTTGTACATGCTTTGAGTAAAATTAAGATTTTCAACATTTGAGCTGAAGTGAACATGTTAAATAAAAAAATTTAAAAATTACAATTGGGAGTGAAGTTTGTTTAAATCACCACCTTGCTAAATGAAAAGATTTTTCCCAAATGAAATTTGCAAATAGTTGAAAAAGTGTAAAGGGGCAGGAAAATTTGAGAGGAAGTTTCATCAGTGCTGAGAATAGGAGAAATTCAAATTTTTCCAAATATACAGTATTATTGACATCAATTACTTACAGGTTACTTTCTAATATGTGAGAATGTAGGATGACCTCTTGTTATAATTTTGAAACATACAGTGTATCCCCTTTTCATTTTGCTGTTTTCTTCACAGTTTCAGGCCTTGTTCCATTTCTTTATGGTAGATTTGCTTTTATTTAGAATACAAGATTATGGGTTTTTGCAGAGTTGGAAAATTTTGATAACAATAAAATCAAAAACAATATCTAAATTATTTTCATAAACGGGCAAATAGAACTTTTTAATAAGGATACAGTACCGTGCATGAAAACAGGATTTTGTTTTTAGAATGTAAATAATTGCTGAACTCGTAATAAATATTAACATGTAAGCTCTGGTCTTCTCTGAGATTTCGGAAAAGTTGCAATCAATGACCATAAGGGTTCTATAATTGCAAATTTTAAAATATTTTGAGTTATGTAAATTCTAGGCCAGTCAGAACATTTTGCTGCATTCCTCCCACAAAGCAATTATTTTTAAAATGATAATTATGTATTGTATGTTTTAAAAGATTAAAACCTATGCATTTTGCAAGATACAAAGAATTATTCAGTGCGTCTTTGCCTTAAAACTTTTTTTGCTTCCTTTGGATTCATACTTATTATACCCTGCCACACGAAGTGGCGAGGCATTATGTGATACCCGCAGTCTTGTGTCCGTCCGTCCATCTGTCTGTCTGTCCGTCCGTCCGCCCCCTGAAGGTTTCCGACTGATAACTTGTGAACAAAATAACACAATGTCTTCAAACTTGGTATGCAAGTTGCTCACCACAAGACTCAGGTCAAGTTCGATTTTGGGTTCAGAGGTCCAAGGGATTCTAGAGTTATGCCCCTTGAAACTTTGAAATTTTGATAATTTTAGGGTTTCCGACTGATAACTTGTGAACGAAGTAACACAAGGTTTTCAAACTTGGTATGTAATTTGTTTACCACAAAACTCAGGTCAAGTTTGATTTTGGGTTCAGAGTTCCAATGGGGTTGTGGAGTTATTGCCCTTGAAACGTTGAAATTTTACGAATTTTAGGGTCTCTGACTAATAACTTGTGAACAAAATATCACAAAGTCTTCAGACTTAGTATGTTAGTTGTTTACCACAAAAACTCAAGTCAGGTTTTATTTTGAGATCAGAGGTCCAAGAAGTTCTGGAGTTATGCCCCATTGAAACTTTGCAAATTTTAGGGTTTCATACTTATAACTTGTGAATGAAATAACATACTGTCTTCAAACTTGGTATGTAAATTGTTTACCACAAAAGACAGGCCAAGTATAATTTTGGGTTCAGCGGTACACATATTTCTGGAGTTATGCTCCTTTTTAACTTAGAAATGTGAAATGTGGCGGGGTATCATGTAATGTTTTTTTTTTTCACTATTTAAGGTGATAATGAATGCAACCAGTGTAAACTTGTACATATGAGAGGTGACATTTACATTATCCCAACTACAATATTCGTATGATAAAAAATAATCTTTAACCCTTTTATACATTGATCAATCAGTGTACCATATTTTTTCTGAATCTCATAGAATGTAACATTATTTTAGTCATATTATTGTTGATATTCATGTAGTTCTTGTCAAAATTGATATTTTTATTTATGTATAAAAAATCAGTTGTTTTGTCTAAATACTGTTAATTCTATATTTGTATTCCTTCTTTTCGTAATCCAGGATGCAAGGCATAATTTGTATGTTTCAACTGAGTTGTCTCCCCTTTTAGATGTTGTAAGTTTGGAAACATTCCTAATTTACCTTCTATCTCCAAAGGAAAAAGATCGAATGATCCAAGTACCATATTGGAATTTCTTAACCCCTTAAAAATATGTTGGCCCAGAAATTCAAAAGCTTATGTATTTTTCCAAAATAATACAACAACCTATTTGGTGTGTATGTATAGTATCCACAACATGCAATATTGTGATCCAACACAGGAAATTCCCTCCACATTCGGACACCTCTTAACTTTTTTGTTGAAATAAAAGTCTACAGATGTCCCGAAGATACACCTCCTCTTAAAGGAGTTAAATATTGGGAAATAATTTTAAAAAAACTTAAACCTTGCCCCTAGAAGGTAGGCTTTTAGTGGTAGTGTATTCATATTTGACACACAACTTCCTTATAATAAGAGCTTTCTGATGGTACCTGTGACTTTCTTGCAATAAGAGCTTTCTGATGGTACCTGTGACTGTCTTGCAATGAGAGTTTTCTTATCGTACCATAACTTTAGACATTTTGACGTTGACCTTGCCCTGAGGACACCTTGATCTTGCCGTGAGGACCAATGTTCTTAAGACTTTAATATTGCTTCAAGAAGGTAAACATTTAGTGGTAAGATAGAAAAAAGAAGGGAAACGGGGACAAAAGAGACAACGACCCAAAGGGGAGTAATAACAACTCAAAGCTACCATAAGATCTTCAATGAACGGTGAGAAAACCCCACACCCAATGGCAGGTCGGAGGCGGCCCCTGAATAAAGAGTAATCAAGTTCAGCGAAATAAACATCATCCTAGACTCCTANGACTTAGGACAGGCGCAAACCTGCTGCGGCGGGGTTAAACTAGTTTTATTGGGCCCAAACCTTCCCCCTAGCCAATGTGATAAATAAAAAAAAAACAATAGAAACCACAGTAAAAATCATTTAGCAACAGGGTTGAGTCAATTGTGAAAAATTAAATTGAAAGAACTAAATATACGGACATAAACATGAAATCACATCAGACTACTAGCAATTTAGTGATAAGATGTCCATATTTGTTTTGTGACTTCGCTATGATGCCCTTTAATCTTGCATCTAGAATTAAGTTGTTTCGAGTTAGGATGTTCATATATGATTTGCAACTTTCTTGCGATGGGAGCTTACTGATGGTACCATAAATGTAGAAATTTTGACATTGACCTTGCATTAAGGGCAATATTTAGCTCACCTAACCCAAAGGGTCAGTGTGAGCTTTGCCGTTATTTGGCGTCCGTCCGTCAGTATGTCGTTCACTGAAGCAAACTCAACCAAACTTATAAAGGAATGATGTATGGAAGGTCCATTACAAAGATTGGTCATTTTGTTCCGATCCAACAAAAAAACATGCCCGCCAGCGCAGAACCGAGGTTTAACATTTGACCCTATGGGAAAAATAAGATTTTCATCTTCTCCTCTGAAACAACTGAAGCAAATTTATCTAAACTTTACAGGAATGATATATGGAAAGTTCTCTATTAGGATTGCTCATTTCCATCTGGTCCGACAAAAAACATGGCGGCAAGCACAGAACTTAGCTTTAACATTGAATCCTATGGGGAAAAAGCACATTTTTATCTTCTTCTCTGAAACCACTAGCAAATTCAACCAAACTTCACAGAAATGATGTTTGAAATGTCCAGTACAAAGATTGCTCATTTCGTATCCGATATAAAATATGGCTACCAGCGCCGATCATAGTTTTAACATTGGACCCTATGGTAAAAATCACATTTTCATCTTCTCTTCTGAAACCACTGAAGTAAATTCAATCTTCTATCTCTACAGGAATGATGCATGGAAGATCCTTTACATAGATTTCTCATATTGTTCTGATCTGACGAAAAACAAGCCCCCAGCATAAAACTAAGGTTTAACTTTGAATCCTTTGCGAAAAAGCCCATTTTATTCTTCTCCCCTGAAACTGCTGAAGCAAATTCAACCAAACTTTACAAGAATGATGTATGACAGATCCTTAACAAAGATTCACATTTACTGCCAATCCGACAAAAAACATTGTTGCCAGTGCGGAACTAAGTTTAACATTGGACCCTATTGGAAAAAGCACACATTTTCATCTTCTCCAGCAAATGCAAACTTTACAGGAATGGTGTATGGAATGCCCTTTACAAAGATTGCTCATTTACTTTTGATCGGACAAAAACATGGCCGCCAGCACTGAACTTAGCTTGTTATTATTATTATTGTTTCTTTCTTCCAACTCTTTTTGTCCACGCCAGTTCTCAATGATGCCTGGACAGAATTCATTCATATTTCGTACAAAGTTGGATCACCTTATGAAGTTGTACCTCCACCAAAAAAAAATCAAAATGGCTGCCATTTCCAAGATGGCGGCCAAGTTACGTCAACTTTTGAAATTTTTCGGATTTCAATGAAAATCATAAAATCTTAAATATGCCTTGACAGAATTCATTCATATTTGGCAAAAAGTTGGATCACCATTAGTTGATGGTCATGCACCGAAAAAAAATCAAAATGGCCGCCATTACGAATATGGGCGCCACGTAACGTCAAAATTTCAAAGTTGTCCGATTCCAACGAAAATTGATTTCTTGATAGATTTTGACATCGAGAACAAGATGGAATCATCGAATTGGCTGCCAGGGGGCGACATCAGCTATTGCTTGCAATTGCAAATCTAGTTATTATTCTTCTCTCCCTTTCTTCTCGTCGCAATGAACTTGTCCATTGAAAATCGCAGAGACCATTACACCTAGAGCCTTCAAACTTTGTAGGATCTTAGGCCCATATATCTAGATGTACAAACAGCAAAGCATTTATCAAGGGGGTCCAATAAGGGTACATTTGGGGGGCTCAAAAAGGGGGGTTATCCTATAGTAAGTCTATGGGAAATTGAAATTTTGATTTTTTTCACTACAACTCAAAAACTGTTTACACTTGCTGCTTCAAAATTCATAGGAAGGTTGTGTGTGATGTCAGATAAAGTTAAACAGCATTGTAGATTTCAAAATTAGTACGGTCGCCATAGAAACCATGTCAAAAAATTGAAATTTTGAGAAAATATTATTTATTATTGATAATTATATTACAGCTATATGTATTAGTTAGGTTATATGGGGAACCCCGGCAAAATTTGTTTTTGAAAAGAGGTATAAAATTGGTTGTAATGGATAATGGAGCATTTGGTTGCCATGGAAACCAAGCGAGAAAGCTATATTTTTGAGAAAAAAAACGTATTTTCTTTAGATTTCAACTGTATGTATAAAGTAAATTAAAAGGGGAACCCCTGCTCAATTTAAAAAAAAAAAGAGGTATGAAATTGGTTGTAATGGATAATGGAGCATTTGGTTGCCATGGAAATCAAGCAAGAAAGCAATATTTTTGAGAAAAAACGTATTTTCTTTAAATTTCAACTGTATGTATAACGTAAATTATAAGGGTAACCCCTGCTCAAATTTTTTTAAACGGGTTTTCAAATGCCCAGGAATCCGATATGGGAGTTCGTTTGGGAGACTTTTGTGTTTCGCTTGCGAACACAGTTATAACTTGTTAAGTCGCCCAAACAAAGTTTGGGTAATTCTTGTTTTTGCACCGTTTCTTATTATTAAGTCTCCGAAACAAAGTTGTTTTTGTTGCGTTTCTTATTATTAAGTCTCCCAAACGAAGTTTCGGGAGACTTATTGTTTTTGCTGCGTTTCTTATTAAGTCTCCCAAACGGAGTTTGGGGAGACTTATTGTTTTACTACCGTTTCTTCTTCTTCTTCTTCTTATTATTATTATTATTAAGTCTGCCAAACGAAGTTTGGGGAGACTTATTGTTTTTGCTGTGTTTCTGATTTTTATTATTATTAAGTCTCCCAAACGAAGTTTGGGGGACTTATTGTTTTTGTTGCGTTTCTTATTCTTATTATTATTCTTCCATCTTTCTTTCTTCTCGTCGCAATGAACTTGTCCGAAGCAGATCTCAAAAACCATTAGACCTAGAGGTTTCAAACTTGGCATACTATGGACCCCATGTATCTAGATGTGCAATCATCAAAAATTTTCAAAAGGGGGTTCATTAAGGGTACTTTTGGGGGTATCAAAAAGGGGTGGGGTCGTCCTATAGTAACCCTATGGGAAATTGAAATTTAGAAAGTTTTCCACCATTTTTTTCTCTGTTTCTCAAAAACTATTAACACTAGCTCCATGAAACTTCATCAGAAAGGTGGGGGTAATGTAAGAAAGGGTTCCACAGCATTGGAAATTTCAAAATAACTACCGTTGCCATGGAAACCATACCAAAAAAGGGAAATTTTAGGAAAATAGTTGTTTCTGTTGATAATAGTATTTCAATTACAGCAATATGTATTACTTAGATTATAAGGGGAACCCCTGCCCAAATTTTCTTTGGAAAGAGATCTGAAATTGGATGTAATGAACAAAAGAGTATTTGGTTGCCATGGAAACAAAACCAAAAGCACATTTTTTTTTTGAAAATTAGGTTTACTGATAAAAAACAAGGAATTTTGAGAAATATATATTACATAGCTTATAAGGGGAACCCCTGCCCAAATTTTTTTTTGGAAAGGGTCCCAAATTGGTTGCAATGGACAAAAGAGCACTTGGTTGCCATGGAAAGAAAACCAAAAAGATTTTTTTGTTGTTGAAAAATTGAGTTTTCTGATAAAAATAAGGAATTTTGAGAAGTATATATTACATAGCTTATAAGAGGAACCCCTGCCCAAATTTTTTTTGGAAAGGGTCTGAAATTGGATGTAATGGACAAAATAGCACTTTGTTGCCATGGAAAGAAAACCAGAAACAAATTTTTTGTTGAAAAATTGAGTTTTCTGATATAAAAAAGGAATTTTGAGAATTATGTATTAAAAAGGTTATAAGGGGAACCCCTGCCCAATTTGTTTTTTTGGAAAGGGTCTGATATTGGTTGCAATGGACAAGAGAGCACTTGGTTGCCCTGGAAAGAAAACCATAAGCAGATTTTTTGTTGCAAAATGGAGTTTTCTGATAAAAAATAAGGAATTTTAAGAAATATATATTACATAGCCTATAAGGGGAACCCCTGCCCAAATTTTTTTTGGAAAGGGTATGAAATTGGATGTAATGGACAAAAGAGCACTTCGTTGCCATGGAAACAAAACCAGAAACATATTTTGGGGGAAAATCAGGTTTTCTGACAAAAAAGGAGGAATTTTGAGATATGTATTACAAAGGTTATTAGGGGAATCCCTGCCCAAATTTTTTTCTTGAAGAAGTCTCGTAATGCCTTGAAGTCCGATATGGGAGTTCGTTTGGGAGACTTTTGTGTTTCGCTTGCGAACACAGTTATAACTTGTTATTAATATTATTCTTCTTCCGTTTTCCGCCGCGACTTTGTCCACCAAATTTTTCGGACACCATTGGTCCAATCTTGACCAAATTTCACATGATGATAGAGTGTCATCCCAAGATGTGCTTTCCAGTCTTAGAATTTTCAAAATGGCACCGGTTCCCATGAAAAGAGCCCAAAAAAAGGCGGGAAAATCAAAATGCTTAGAATTGGATGAAATTTTATAGGAAGGTTGTCTAACATGTGGAGAATAGGTCTCTGGTCTCCAAGACTTCAAAATGGCGACCGATGCCATGAAAATGGTAAAAAAGGCGGGAAAGTCAAAGTGCTCAGAATTGGATGAAATTTAATAGGAAGGTTATCTAACGTGTGTAGAACTGACTTCTGGACTCAAAGACTTCAAATTGGCGACCTGGCCATGGAAATGGTAAAAAGGCGGGAAAATCAAAGTGCTCAGATTTGGATGAAATTTTGCAGGAAGGTTCCATAACATGTGTACATTTGGGTTCCGGTCTCCAAGACTTCAAAATGGCGACTGTTGCCATGGTACTGGTAAAAAGGCGGGAAAATCTAAAGTGCTCTAAATTGAATGCAATTTGACAGGAAGGTTATTCAAAATCTGTGGATCTCATCTAAAGCCTTTGAATTCTGATATGGGAGTTCGTTTTGGAGACTTCTTGTGTTTGCATATAAACACAATTAATGCTAGTTATTATTATTATTATTTTTATTCTTCCCTCTTCTTCGCCACTGAACTTGTCCGGAAGTTTTCTCGGAGAATATTGGTCCGATCTTTATGAAACTTTACAGGGTGATAGATACCCAAGCTGCTGGGAGTACTTGGGTCTTGAAATTTTCAAAATGGCCGCCGTTGCCATGGAAACGGAAAAAAAGGCGGGAAAATTAAAAGTGCTCCAAATTGAATGAAACTTCACAGGAAGGATGTATACAAATAGTAGAACACATTTTTGGGGCAAAAAAAATTCAAAATGGCCGCCGTTGCCATGGAAACGGAAAAAAGGCGGGAAAATTGAAAGTGCTCCAAATTGAACGAAACTTCACAGGAAGGATGTATACAAATAGTAGAACACATTTTTGGGCCAAAAAAATTCAAAATGGCTGCTTTGCCATGGTAACGGAAAAAAGGCGGGAAAATTAGAAATGCTCCAAATTGGATGAAATTTCACAGATGGGTTGTCAAGATTGTGCTGAACTCCATCTCCTGTGTCCATGGGAGGTTTGGGAGACTTTTATGTTTGTATCCAAACATAGGAACACTAGTTATTATTCTTTTTCTTCCGTTTTCCGGCTCAAACTTGTCCACCTGATTTCTCGCACACTAGTGATCCAATCTTAACCAAACTTAAAATGATGATAGAACCTTTTCCCAAGATGTGCTTTCCAGTCTTGGAATTTTGAAAATGGCACCGGTTACCATGAAAGGCGGGGAAATCAAAGTGTTCAGAATTGGATGAAATTTTATAGGAAGATTGTCTGACATGTGTAGAATATGTTTCTGGTCTCCAAGACTTCAAAAAGCCGACCGATGCCATGGAAATGGTAAAAAAGGCGGGAAAATCAAAGTGCTCAGAATTGGATGAAATTTAACATGAAGGTTGCCTAACATGTGAAGAATTTGGTTCCAGTCTCCAAGACTTTCAAATGACGACCGTTGCCATGGAAACGGTAAAAAGGCGGTTAATTCAAAAGTGCTCAGAAATGCAGGAAATTTGATAGGAAGGGTGTTTAAAATCTGTGGATCTTATCTAATGCCTTTCAATTCTGATATGGGAGTTCGTTTGTGAGACTTCTTGTGTTTGCATCCAAACACAATTAATACTAGTTATGTCGCCCCAGACGTAGTCGGGACGACATATTGTTATTCCTCCGTTTCTTATTATTATTATTCTTATTCCAGCCAAAAGTTGTCCGGTCTATTACTCAGAGATGCATGATCAGAAGTTCATGAAACTTGACACAAAGTTGGAACACCATATGAAGATGTGCGTTTTAATATTTTTATTTTCAAAATGGCCGCCATTTCCAAGATGGCCGCTATAATACGTCAAAATTTCAACGTTGTCGGATTTCAACGAAAATTGATTTCTAGGTAAATTTTGACGCTGCAAACATGATGGAATCATCGAATTGGCTGTCAGGGGCGACATCAGCTATTGCTCGCAATTGCAAATCTAGTTATTATTATTCTTCCTCTCTTTTCTTCCGCCGTGAACTTGTCCACCTGATTTCTTGGAGACCGATGGTCCAATCTTAACCAAACTTCACGGGAAGATGGAACCCCATCCCAAGATGTGCATTCCAGTGTTGGAATTTTCAAAATGGCCGCCGTTGCCATGGAAACTGAAAAAAGACGGGAAAATTAAAAGTGCTCCAAATTGCATGAAATTTGACAGAAAGGTTTTGTATGAAGGGTAGAACATATTTTGAGGTAAAAAATTTTCAAAATGGCGGCCGTTGCCATGGAAACTGAAAAAAGGCGGGAAAATTGAAAGTGCTCCAAATCTCATGAAATTTGACAGGAAGGCTGTGTATGAAGTGTAGAACATATTTTTAGAATAAAAAATTTGTTAGGATGGCGATCCATGGGAGGTTTGGGCGACTTTTGTGTTTCGCTTTGCGAACACAGTTATTATGTCGCCCCAGACGTAGTCGGGACGACATATTGTTCTTTGTGCGTTTCTCTATTATTCATTATTCATTATTATTATTATTATTATTATTTCTTTCTTCCACCTCTTTTTGTTCACACCAGTTCTCAATGATGCCTGGACAGAACTCATTCATATTTGGTACAAAGTTGGATCACCTTATGAAATTGTACCTCCACCAAAAAAA
>MJUU01054067.1:31463-57274 GCA_002080025.1 Modiolus philippinarum | reverse complement strand
AAAGGTTTCTGATGTCCAAGACTTCAATATGGCACCGGTTGCAATGGAAATGACAAAAAAGCTGGAAAATCAAAGTGCTCAGAATTGGATGATTAATTGATTTCTAGGTATAGATTTTGATGCTGTGAACAAACTGGAATCATCTAATTGGCTGTGAGGGGCGACATCAGCTTTCTGCTAAAAAAAGAAGGAATATTGAGAAATTTGTAATAGATACCTTATAAGGGGAAACCCTGCCCAATTTTTTTGGAAAGGGTCTGAAATAGGGTGTAATGGACAAAAGAGCACTTGTTTGCCATCGAAACAAAAAACAGAAACATATTTTTTGGTTGAAAAATTGAGTTTTCCGAAAAAAAAGGAATTTTGAGAAATATGAATTACATAGGTTATTAGGGAAACCCCTGCCCAAATTTTCTTTGGAAAAAGGTCTGAAATAGGATGTAATGCACAAAAAAGCATTTGGTTGCCATGGAAACAAAACCAGAATTTTTTTTTTTGAAAAATCAGGTTTTATGATAAAAAAGAAGGAATTTTGAGAAATATGTATTACATAGCTTATAAGGGGAACTCGTGCCCAATTTTTTTTTTACACCCTATGAAATGGTCTGAAATTGGGTGTATTGGACAAAAGAGCACTTCTTTGTCGTGGAAAAAAAAACATAAATGTCTTTTCTTGTAGAAAAATTGAATTTTCTGATTTAAAATTGGAATTTTGAGAAATATGTATTACATAGTTTATAACGGGAACCCCCAAATTTTTTTCTTGAGGGAGTCTGGTAATGCCTTGAAATCCGATATGGGAGTTCGTTTGGGAGACTTTTGTGTTTCGCTTGCGAACACAGTTATCACTTGTTATTATTATTATTCCGCCTCAAAAAATCATTTGTCCTACCAAATTCTCAGAGACCGCTTGTTCAATCATAATGAAACTTCACAGGAAGATAGATCACCACCCAAAGATGTGCACTTGGGTGTTGAAATTTTCCAAATGACCACCATCATTGGTCACTTTGAACTTTGACCCCCAAATCTTCTTATTGGAATAACTCTGAAACCGTAAAAGATAGATGATTAAATGTAATGAAAAATGTTTGTTTCGTCGTGACGGACATTCGTTACATTTAGACCGAAACTCTAGGGTCAACCCTTCGTGAGTTATGCCCCTTGAAATTTCATCATATCTTTAAACATGTTTTTTTTCTTGAAAACGGTAAGAGATAGAAACCTGGAACCTTTTCCATTCAACTTAGGTGATATATGTTACAATTAAAAATGCCAAGGTCAAAGGTCATTGGTCACTTTGAACTTTGACCCTAGACCTTGTTTTTGTAATAACTCTTAAACGGTAATAGATAGCTGAAAACATGTAATTGCAAAAATGCGTGTCTTGTTAAGATCTACATTAGACCAACTGTTTTCGACCTATGGACCAAAAACCTATTTTGATGTCCGATTTTGAGGTTTTTCGCCTATACCTCAAATATCATTGAAGATACAAAAAGACATTCAACACACAAAATGTTCAGGAAGACAGGACCTTCAAAATGAGGTCAAGGTCAAAGTTCAAGGTCACACGCCGAAATCTTTATTTCATGTTAAAGCATCCATAAATATACATATTAAGCTTGGAATGTTGGTTTCATGGATGAATCATTAAAACATTATGACGCAACTTTCTTTCTGACGCAATCCAGAAATATTTTGACCTGTGAATCAAAGTACTAATAGCACTGATAGACTAAAATATAATGAGCTTAAGATACTAAGTCTTACATCAGGTTTCATTATTTTTTGTTATTATTCCTCAATGATTCTAATCTTTTCCATCCATTTTTCTCAAAGATGGTTGGTCCAAACTTAGTGAAACTTGGCACTATTGTAGATCTCAATCCAAAGAATTTCCAAAATGACCACCGTCATTGGTCACTTTGAACTTTGAACTTAAAACCTTGTGATTGAATTATCTCGAAAAGCATAATAGATAGCTGATAATATGTAATGACAAAAATGTTTATTAGGTCATGACGGAGCTTTGTTACATTTGGACCAAAACTCTATGATGAACCGTTCATGAGTTATGCTCCTCACAAATTTCTTCATATCTTTCAACATGTTTTTTCTCGAAAACGGTAAGAGATAGAAAGTTGGAATCTTTTCCATTCAAGTTAGGTGATTTGTGTTACATTTAACAATGCCAAGGTCAAAGGTCATTGGTCACTTTGAAATTTGACCTCACACCTTGTTATTGGATTATCTCAGAAACCATAATAGATAACTGATTAAATGTAATAGGGAAAATGTGTGTCTTGTTAAGATCTACATTTGTTACATGGGTTCAAAATTATTGGACAAACCGTTTTGGGCCTATGGACCAAAAACCGATTTTTATGTCCGAATTTTGGTTTTTTGCGTATATATCAAATATCATTGAAGATACAAAAAGACACTCAACACACAAAATGTTCAGGAAGACAGGACCTTCAAAATGAAGTCAAGGTCAAAGGTCAAGGTCACACGCCGAAATCTTTATTTCATGTTAAAGTATCAATCAATACACATTTTAAGCTTGGAATGTTGGTTTCATCGATTAATCAATAATGAAAACACTATGACGCAACTTTCTGATGCAAACCAAGTTAATTTAACCTGTGAATCAAAGCACTAATAGCACTGATAGACGAAAACATAATGACCTTAAAGAAACTAATTCTTACATGGGGAATTCAAAAAATATTTCAGAACAAATTATTACAATCATTGGTGGTAAATATACAACACAGCATTTTTTAAAGAGCAATTGAGTATGGAATCTGGTTTGGGTGACTTGTGTTTGCATGCAAACATATCATCACTCGTTATTATGTCACCCCAGACGTAGTCGGGGTGACATGTTATTATTCTACATTTCTTCTGATTATTATTCTCTTTTTTTCTTTCTTCTTCCAGTAAATTTTGTCCGAGCGATTATTTTGAAATGGCTGAATGGAATGATTTCAAACATTGCACAAAGTCGCATCACCATCTGAAGTTATATGCTGCGCCTTTAAAATTTTCAAAATGGCCGCCATTTCCAAGATGGCCGCCACTTTACGTTGAAAAAATGGGGATTCTATATCTCAGGAACTGCTTAAAGGTGTAAGTTCATATTTGGTATAAATGTTCAGTAAGATGAGAGGAAGGAATCTATGCGACAAAAATTTTCAAAATGGCTTCCATTTCCAAGATGTCCGCCTTAATACGTAAAAAATTTGACTTTGTCCGATTTCAAAGAAAATTGATTTCTAGGTAGATTTTGAGACTGCGAATAACATGGAATCTTCGAATGGGGAGTCTGGGGTGACATCGGCTATTGATTGGAATTGCAAATCTAGTTATTATTCTTCTTCCGTTTTTCGCCGCGACTTTGTCCGCCAAATTTCTCGGACACTATTGACCAAACTTCACATGATGATAGAACCTTATCCCAAGATTTGCTTTCCAGTCTTGGAATTTTAAAAATAGAACTGGTTACCATGAAAACACCCCAAAAAGGTGGGAAAAATCAAAGTGCTCAGAATTAAATGAAATTTTATAGGAAGGTTGTCTAACATGTGTAGAATTGGGTTCCGGTGTCCAAGACTTCAAAATGTCGACAGGTGCCATGAAAATGGCAAAAAAGGCGGAAAATCAAAGTGCTCAGAATTGGATGAAATTTACAGGAAGGTTGCCATACATGTATAGAATGGGTTCCGGTCTCCAAGACTTCAAATTGGTGACCGTTGCCATGGAAAATGGAAAGATCTCAGATTTGAATGAAATTTGACAGGAAGGTTGTTTTAAATCTGTGGATCTCATCGAAAGCCTTTGAATTCTTATATGGGAGTTCGTTTGGGAGACTTCTTTTATTTGCATCCAAACACAAGTAATACTAGTTATTAAGTCACCCAAACGAAGTTTGGTGACTTATTGTTTTTACTCTGTTTCTTATTAAGTCACCAAAACGAAGTTTAGTAACTTATTGTGTTTACTCTGTTTCTTATTATTTTTTGTTATTATTCCTCAATGATTCTAATCTTGTCCACCCATTTTCTCAAAGATGGTTGGTCCAAACACAATGAAAATTGGTACCATTCTAGATACCAACCCCAAGATCTGCAGGAAGGTTTAAAAATTTTCAAAATGACCACGGTCATTGGTCACTTTGAACTTTGACCTTAAACCTTCTTATTCGAATAACTCTGAAACCATAAAAGATAGATGATTAAATATAATGACAAAAATGTTTGTTTGGTCATGACGGACATTCGTTACATTTGGACCGAACCTTCGTGAGTTATGTCCCTTGAAAATTTCGTCATACCTTTAAACATGTTTTTTCTTGAAAACGGTAAGAGATAGAAACCTGGAACCATTTCCATTCAACTTAGATGATATGTGTTACATTTAAAAATGCCAAGGTCAAAGGTCATTGGTCACTTTGAACTTTGAACCCAGACCTTGTTTTCGTTATAACTCTTAAACGGTAATAGATAGCTGAAAACATGTAATTGCAAAAATGTGTGTCTTGTTAAGATCTACATATGTTACATTGGGTCCAAAATTATTGGACCAACCGTTTTGGGCCTATGGACCAAAAACCGATTTTTTCTGTCCAAATTTGGGTTTTTTGCGTAAGGCTCAAATACCATTGAAGATACAAAAAGACATTCAACATAAAAATGTTCAGGAAGACGGGACCATCAAAATGAGGTTAAGGTCAAAGGTCAAGGTCACACCCCCACACTTTATTTCATGTTATAGTATCAATAAATACACATATTAAGCTTGGAATTTTGGTTTCATCGATTAATCAATAATGAAAACACTATGACGCAATGTTCTGATGCAATCCAGTTTAATTTGACCTGTGAATCAAAGCACTAAAAGCACTGATAGACGAAAACATACTAAGCTTAAGAAACTAATTCTTACATGAGAAATAAAAAAAAATATTTCAGAATAAATTATTGCAATCATTGGTGGTAAATATACAACACAGCATTTTTTAAAGAGCAATTGAGTATGGAATCTGGTTTGGGTGACTTGTGTTTGCATGCAAACATATCAGCACTCGTTATTATTATTATTCCTTAATGGATTTTTCAAACATTGTCCAAACATTATCTCAGAGATGGATATTCCATACTTAATGAAACATGGCACTAATGTAGACAATCACCCCAAGATGAGCAAGAAGGTCTTTGAATTTCCAAAATGACCATTGTCATTGGTCACTTTGATCTTTGACCTCAAATCTTGTGATTGGAATATCTCGAAAACTGTAAATGATACCTGATAAATTGTTATGGCAAAAAATGTTTATTAGGTCATGACGGACCTTCGTTACATTTGGACCGAAATTCTATGATGCATCGTTCAAGAGTTATGACCCTTGAAAGTTTCGTCACCTCTTTTAGCATGTTTTTCTCAAAAACGGTAAGAGATAGAAACCTGAAACCTTTTCCATTCAATTTAGGTGATATGTGTTAAATTTAAAAATGCCAAGGTCAAAGGTCATTGGTCACTTTGAACTTTGACCCTAGACCTTGTTTTTGTAATAACTCTTAAACCGTAATAGATAGCTGATAACATGTAATGGCAAAAATGTGTGTGTTTTGTTAAGATCTACATTTGTTACATAGGATCCAAAATTATCGGACCAACCGTTTTGGATTTATTGCCCGAAAACCGATTTTGATGTCCGAATTTTGCGTTTTTGCTTATAGCTCAAATATCATTAAAGATACTAAAGACATTCAACGTACAAAATGTTCAGGAAGTCTGGACCTTAAAAATGAGGTCAAGGTCAAAGGACAAGGTCACAGCCCTATAGCTTTATTTCACGTTAAAGTATCAATAAATGTACATATTAAGCTTTGAATGTTGGTTTCATCAATGAAACAATAATGAAACCATTATGAAGCAACTTCCTTTCTGATGCAATCCAGTACATATACTAATGAAGTGTTAACCTGGTAATCAAAGTACTACTAACACTGATAGACGAAAAGATAATGAGTTTATGACACTAGTTCTTACATAAGGAATAGAAACAAATATTTCAAAACACATTATTACAATCATTGGTGATAAATTTACAACACGGCATTTTTTCAAAAAGCAATTTGGTATGGAATCTGGTTTGGGTGACTTGTGTTTGCATGCAAACATTTTTTCTTGTTCTACTTCTCTTTTCGCCTCGAAATTTGTCCGACCATTTTCTCGGAAACTAATGGTCGGATCTTGACCAAACTTCACATGAAGATGAATCCTTATCCCGAAAGATGAAACAGGTCTTGGAATTTTCAAAGCGGCACCGGTTCCCATGAAAATGACAAAAAGGCGGGAAATGAAAATACTCAGAATTGGATGAAACTTTACAGGAAGGTTGCTTAGGACATGGGGAATTCGTTTCTAGTCTCCAAGACTTCAGATTGGCACCCGTTGCCATGGAAATGGCAAAAAAGGCGGAAAAATGAAAGTGCTCGGAATTTAATGAAACTTCAAGGAAGGTTGCTTAGGACACGGGGAATTGGTTTCTGGTCTCCAAGACTTCAAATTGGCACCGGTTGCCATGGAAATGGCAAAAAAAGGCGGGAAAATGAAAATATTCAGAATTGGTTGAAACTTTACAGAAAGGTTACCTTAGTGGTGGGAAATTGGTTTCTGGTGTCAGAGACTTCAAACTGACTTCTGTTGTCATGGAAACAGAACCAAAAAGTGGAAAAATCCAAAGTGCTCGCAATTAAATAAAACTCTACAGACAGGTTGCGTAGGTTGTGTGGAAGTAATTTGTAGCCCTGATTTCTGATATGGGAGTTCGTTTGGGAGGCTTCTGTATATGCATCCTGATACAATTATAAATTTTTACCCAATGCTATGCATTATTCAACGTTAGACTCTGAGGAAAAATATCACTATCAGCATCTGCTGGGGTAATCATAATTACTCCACATCTCTGATAGTTTAAAGCCCATATTTTAGAGCCCGCAGTCCAGAGGGCGGAATTCGGAACCATGTTATTGGAGTCCGGAGCCGGTCCTGTGTATACCAAAAATGTTTTTGTCGTTTGGTGTATACCAAAAAATGTTTTTGTCGCTCTACATATACCAAAAATGTTTTTGTCGCTGTGTACATGAAAAAAATGTTTTTGTCGCTCTGTACATTAACAAATGTTTTTTTTTATCGCTCGGTGTATACCAAAAATGTTTTTGTCCCTCGGTGTATGACCAAAAAATGTATTTGTCGATCTGTGTATACCCAAAAATGTTTTGTCGGTATGTGTACATGAAAAAAATATTTTTGTCGCTCGGTGTATAAAAAATGTTTTTGTCGGTATGTGTACATGAATAACTGTTTTTGTCGCTCTGTGGAACTGTAAAAATGTTTTTGTTCCTCTATGATTACCAAAAAATGTTTTTGTTGGCATGTAGACATGAAAAAATGTTTTTGTTCGTATGTGTACATGTTAAGTTTTTGTCTCTCTATGTTAACCAAAAAATATTTTTGTCGCTATATGCAAAAAAAAATGTTTTTGTCGCTCTGTGTACAAGAAAAATATTTTTATCGGTATGTGTTTATGAAAAAAGTTTTTGTTTCTCTCTATATATACCTTAAATGTTTTTGTCGTTCGATGTATACCAAAAAATGTTTTTGTCGCCCCGTGCATTCCCAAAACTTTTTTTGTCGCTCTGTTTACAAGAAAAATATTTTGTTGTCGCTCTGTGTACATGAAAAATGTTTTTGCTGCTCTGTGCATACTAAAATTTTTTTTTCTGTGTATAACCAAAACAATTTTTTGTCGCTCTGTGTATGCAGAAAATGTTTTGTCGCTCGTATAACCAAGATATGTTTTTATCGATATGTGTACATGAAAAATGGGTTTTGTCCCTCGGTGTATACCAAAGAATGTTTTTGTCACTCTGTGTACATCAAAAAAAGTTTTTGTCGATAATTGGTTATGGAGAAATGTTTTTGTTTCTCTGCGCATATAGAAAAATGTTTTTGTTGTTTTCTGTATTTACAATGCTTTTATTGCTTTTTACAGGTAAGAAATCCTTTCCTATGTGTCTATGAAAAAATGTTATTGCTATATGTATATGCTCGGTGTATACCAAAAACTGCTGTCGCTCGATGTATACCAAAGATGTATACCAAAAATGTTTTTGTCGCTCTGTGTAGATGAAAAAATGTTTTTGTCGCTCTGTATAATATTTGTATACGAAAAATGTTTTTGTCGTTCCGTGTATATGAAAAAATGTTTTTGTTGCTCGGTGTATAACCAAAAGATGTTTTTGTCGCTTGGTGTATACCAAAAATTGCTTTTGTCGCTCGGTGCACATGAAAACAGTTCTTTGTCGCTCTGTGTACAAGAAAAATGTAAAATTTCTCTCTTTGTACATTGTAAATTGTTTTTTCCTCTGTTAACATAGAAAAATGTTTCTGTTTGTCTGTTTATATGGAAAAATGTTTTATTTTTTGCTCTGTGTATATGGTAAATTGTTTCATTTGTTATTTGGTTCATGGTTAAACGTTTTTGTTGTTCTGTGTACATTAAAAGGTCTTTTTGTCGCTCTAAATACGTGGTAAAATGTTTTTGTTTTTGTTGCTCTTTTGTACATGGTAAAGTGTTTTCTCTGTACGATCCATCACATCTTTTTTCTGCCTAATTATCAACGTAACCACTTTAATAAGCATGTGCTGATGGATCAGTCATAAAGCATATTCCTCAATCCAGTAGCCAATACTGCTGTGCTGGTCCGAAACAAATATTTCGATCTTTTTTTTTTAGATTTGCAATATCTAAATCTACGAACAATTTTGTTTTTTTTGTGTGTGTTTAAAACTAAGGAATATCGCTCTTTTGTACAGCTCTGACTTTGGCTTTTCTGTTTTGTGTACATGGAAAAGTGTTTTTGTTGATCTGTGTATATTGAGAAATGTTTTTGTTGCATTGTGTACATGGAAAATGCTTTATTTTCTCTCTGTGTACATGGTAAATTGTTTTTGCTGGTCTGTTTATATGGAAATTTTTAGCCGACATGTAACGAAGTTGGACTCGGCTATTGGTTTAGTGATGCGGGCGGACGGGCGGGCGATCAAGGTATCATTAACCGAAAATAGATTAAAAATTTAAGAAATATTTAGTTTCTAGAAGATAACTCATAAGGTTTTCATTTATTTCAAATCGAACCAGGACATATTTTGAGGAGAATAACTATAGACAGCCATTTTCAGAAATATTTGGGTCTCCACATTAACTAGGTCACACAGTATTTGAAGTTGCAACTCGGCTTGTGCACCCTGGTAATACATGCATAACATCCAAAAAGATAATTTCTTTAAACCACAATTTCCATATCTTTTTTCTCGAGCAGTAAAAGAATCATTTGGAATTCAGTTTTCATCAAGCGATATGAAATACCTTGTGAACCATACAGACAACTTTTATGCACAGATAAGTTAGCCCGAGACTGGTTTAGGACGTTAGGGGTTTAATTCATTTATTTTTATTTAGGTTTTAAATGATAGAAACTGAAATTGATCATTCTCCTGCCCATTACAAAAATTGATGATAACTAATAATGGAGTAACACTCTCTTAGGATTTTGAATCCTGGGGGATNTGAAGTTGCAACTCGGCTTGTGCACCCTGGTAATACACTTTTTTAGCTCAAGAAAAATGACCTCTTCAAACTGATTATTTGTGCATCAACAATAATAAAATACTTAGATTTTGGAATCAATGTATTATATCATATTCATTAATTCAAGAACAACGAAGTTTCTATTTTTGTCCTTCGAATTTCGGGTTGTTTGGGTTGAGCTGGTTTGAATGGTTATCCAGATCGGACTTAGTACCAGTTGCACTGTAGTTGGATTGGTGACCTTGATATTCGTCATTGTTTGGGTTGAGCTGGTTTGAGTGGTTATCCAGATCGTCCTTGGTACCAGTTCCACTGTATCCGGATTGGTAACCTTGATATGTATCATTGTTTGGATTACGTTGGTTGTCATTATTTGCTTGTGCTTGACCTCTTCCAGACATTCTGAAATAATAAATAAAACTTATTATATCTGTCTATGATCAACAAACTGAATTAATTTTTTAAAAATGTATGTACATGTACTACATTTTAGATGTTATTTATGGTGGCCCGATGCGGCCATTTCGCGATTTCGCGTTTTCGTGTTTTCTACTTTCACTTTCCACAGAGCGAAAACGCGAAATCGAGAAGGCGAAAACAAGAAAACGCGAAAGCGAAAACGAGAAAACGCGAAATCGAGAAGGCTAAAATGCGTAAACGCGAAAGCGAAATCACGAAAACGCAAAATGAATTTCTCTTCATGTTTTCGCGTTTTCGCCTTTGCGATTTCGCCTTTTCGCGTTTTCGTTTTCGCGTTTTCTCGTTATGGAGGCCCGATGCGGCCATTTCGTTTCCGTGTTTTCTACTTTCACTTTCCACAGAGCGAAAACGCGAAATCGAGAGGAGAAAACGCGAAAATGCGAAAGCGAAATCACGAAAACGCGAAATTAATTTCACTTCATGTTTTCGCGTTTTCGGGTTTCCGCCTTCTCGATTTCGCGTTTTCGCGTTTTCGTATTTTCGCGTTTTAAATGATTTCGCGTTTTTGCGTTTTCGCGATTTCACGTTTTCACGTTTTTCGTGATTTCGCGTTTTCGCGTTTTCGCGTTTTCGTCTCGGAAGTAAAGATCTAACGCATGCGTCATTTGAAACAATAATGTGGCCATCTCAAACTTCAATTGAAAAACAGTATGTGTTATGTTGTGATCAAATTCAATAAACTCATGAACTGTATTAATTTTTGAATGGAATTTATTCGGATGTAATTACTACTCAGACCAACTTTTGTATTTTGTATACGTTTTAAGACTTTCATGTGTTAGATTCTCTCCATACCGTATGTGTAATATAATTTGAAGTTGAAATGATATTTTCTATCACATATTTACATTCTCTCGTACAATCAAAAGACTTCCTTTCACCCCTCTATTTCTTATAGATCACACTTTTTCTACTTTTTCCATGTACTCAGTAAGGGATTATCTTATTGTTTAAAAATTGTTGTTAGACAATGCATTCATTGGTACAGGCCAAAGTGTCATATAGATAATCCTTTTATTGCCTGCAGCTATATACAATTTGTAATTAAAATGCATACATTTTCACTAATACGAAAAGTCCATATAGTGAAAAACTTGTATATAAAATAAATGCATTGTCTAACAAAAATATTTTTAACAATAAAATAAATTCTCACTTGGTACATGTAAAAAGTAGAAAAAGTTTGCTCTATGAAAAATAGAGGGGTGAAAGGAAGACTTTTGATTGATTATTAAATTTGAAAAAAATAAAATAAAATACATACATACAAATAAAGTGATTTCCAAACACCAACAGTTTCTTATCTAAATCCATCACTATCATATAATAACATTTCAATGGCAGGATAAAGCTAACATACCATCCTTATAGTTTAACAGAAACAAGAGTGATTACAAACTGAGTATATTTTATTTCACTGTTGGTCAAAAACAACTGTTTATTGCCAAAGGGCTTTTTCTCATATTTGTAGTACCTTAATTAACCAATTACACAGTAGGTAACGTCGTCCTGCGAGGACATGATTTTCTACGATTTTCCCAAAATGATTTTATACGATTGTCATGGATTCGACCCGATTTTACAAGCGGAAATACTACTTTGTGATCTTATTCTCTATCATATTTTGCATTTTTTACTAAAATTTTTCTTCTCTGTCTTTATAGTCCGGAATTGTGTTTTTGATATAACGTAGAAACCAGAGAATTCGGAGTTTCGTGTTGTCCTGGAATTTACACGAGTGTCCACTACTGATGTCCCAGATTTTATACGATTTGTCTGTGAATTTATACGATAGATATTTCAATTAAAATGATAGCGCAGCTTTAATTACATGATAATTATGAATTTTGTGGGCAAAAAATGATAGACGAAAGTGAAATTTAAGGTTTATTTTAAAAACTAACTGTCGCAACGAGGTA
Source organism: Modiolus philippinarum (assembly GCA_002080025.1). Classification (NCBI taxonomy): domain Eukaryota; kingdom Metazoa; phylum Mollusca; class Bivalvia; order Mytilida; family Modiolidae; genus Modiolus; species Modiolus philippinarum. The sequence goes on along the minus strand of MJUU01054067.1, from coordinate 45,211 downwards.
AATCAAGCTGAGTAGACAAATGATTTGGATTTACATTTTTTTCATAATTATCTTCCTGTCTGCATTTGTGGTTCTCATCCAGATTTTCCATTCTTGGAAATGAAATAGAAAAATCCTGCATAATCTGATCTATGAATGCGGTCCAATAAGTAACAAATGTGTTAAAATTTAATATCCAAGAAATATAGTTTATTGATTTTCCAGCATAATGCCTAGTCAATATAATGCATATAATTATAGTATCATTGCGTAATTTATTTCATATTTGCATAGTTATAGATCTGAGGTAAGTCATATTGGCCAGAGGCGCAAGCTACAATCAATCAATAAATGCTACATCAAGTGCATCGCTTAAAATTGAGTGTCAGACAATTCAGTTTTCGTATCATGAGAAATCCTACAATGCATCTCCTACTTCAGACCACATAACTAACCAACCCTTACTATAGTTTAAGACTTCAAATTCATTAATGGTCGTTTATCGCTATTATCAGCGATATGGCGTCCCCTATTTCTACATCCTGCTTTCCTGTTTGCAATAAATACCACATTTCAGACAGCAAATCCAACTTGTTGTCTGCGATTAAACGGGACTCATATTAACGGGAAAATATGTAAATCGAACTATTTTTTATGATCTTTTATCGTCAGTATGAATGCAATTCTTAAGTTTTGTTTAATAAAAGGATGAATCAAATGTTACATGTTGGTTCATAATGAATATTTTGACACTGTTTATTTTTGTTGTGTCGAGTTTATTGTTCAAAGAAAAAGAACATCCGTTATGACCAGATTCTGACAACGCAATTATAATAATCATTTCAATCAAATGACGGAAAATTGATGTAACAGACAGTCCTATCAACGACAAAATGTTTGCAAAGGACAGATCTCAACTATTCGAGTCGATTATAGAAATTGTAAATCCATTGATTAAACCACACGAAATGTAAATAAGTGATAAATGCGTTAGAGAATGATAAGCCATGCTCTATGAAATAAGTGCTCGGAGCTAAAGCTCCTCGCACTATATTTCATAGAGCATGGCTTATCATTCTCTAACCCTTACATAGTAAGAATAAGCATTCCTTAATTCGCGTCTTTTAAATTTAATATAAGGTCAACTGGGTTCGTGTGTGAACAAGATAATGTCACAATGGATAAATTTGTCAAACAATTTCATTAGATCGCTATTGTAGAGAATTTTTTCACTGACAGATTAATCTCTTCCTTACTTCTTTTAAGGCATTTCCCCGTAAATTAATTCCTACATTTACACCCCGGTGAAACTGTACAACGTGCAATCAGGGTAGCGACTAACTGTACGCATGGTAGTGCAAAACAAACCAAAAATAGACATGCAGACAAAAAGTAACTTCATTTTTATATGGTATTTGTATCATATTTATATGTGTATTGGCAATTTTTAAAGGAAAACTACACTATTAACCTTTATTTGTATCAAATATGTAAGCGTATATGTTTTTAATAAAGTCACAATAACCAAAGAGTTAGTGTACACCAAAAAGTCAGGGTAGGACTAAGCGTACAGTTCGTAGCGACTAAGCAGTACGCAGAGTAGGACTAATCTAATATTTTTGAATCATTGACATACTCCCTAAATAAAAGAAACTGTACATTTTTGCATATTGTTGAAGATATTCTCATACTGTTTGTTAATGGAGATACCATATTATATTCAATGGCGTTGTTTATTATATCTCATTACGCTGTAACCAAACTTTCTATTTGATGTATTCACTTTTTGTTTTTTCACAGACATAAAAAAAAAACACACCTTGACTTCTTCTGGGGATCTCTGAACCATATTGTCTAAACATAGAATGCGTCGTACAAAATTCAAAATGTGTTAATTTTTATGACATTATGTTACCAGTAATCCCATGAAACAATGCTATACCTTGCAAGATATTAAAAATCGAGCTTTTAAATTGCTAAAAATATATGCACGCTTCTATCAAAAATAGAAAGCATGCTTTTCAAGTTCTTTCGTTGATGATGGAATTCATTTTTTTCAAATGCAGGAAATTGGACCGAAACACACTCTGCAGCATATATTTCACTAAGCAATGAAAAGCCTTGTTTTTTCTTCTCTTCGGAACGTGCCTACAGCAAACAATTCTAGTACCCGAATTTCAGGGAAACCCGAAAAACAAATTAATATCAATTCTCTGTAAATACCTACCATATTATATAGAGAGTTGGGCACGCATGGTCACAGATTTCCTCGAAACTTTGTACACTTATATAGTCTATGACTTATGAACAAAAATGACCCCTAAACTTGTCCCGCTGGCTTGGTTGCCATGGTAACGGGTACCATGGTTTTAAGGCTAAAATATCACGATTTAGAGCTGAAAAAACAGCAAAATTCAAACGGATGGGGTTCTTTAAATGTAGTCTTTATGCATATTTTTACCCAAGCAAGGTAAAATTAAATATTCTGCTGTCATATTGAGTTTAAAATTCTTTTATAAATAATAGGTCTGATAGATGTGCAGGGTCGAGGCAGACAGGGGTCTTTGGCCATTTTGAGGATAACTCATTTTTGGCCGATTTTAAGGACCTGTATCCTCCATATGCAACATTGCTGGGTAATTTCAAGATTACAGTCAATAAGTACTAGGTCTGAATAAACAATTTACGGAAAAAAATGATGGGGCTACGGTTGCTAAGGTGGTTACTATGGCGGTAAAAATGCGAAATTTTCACTTTTTGAAGTGCTGTTTTGGCAGATTTGACATTAATTAAATTCCTTAAATAAAGTGAAATGCTTAATTTGATTCCTTCATACACTCTTATTAATAATTGCTATTCAAAACAAATACAAACTTTTTGACTCTGGTTGCTAGGTTGGTTGCTATGGAAGCATAAAGGACAATTTTCAACCATTTCTGTTTCTTTTTTCAGACGTTTGCCCTTCATTTTTGCCTTTTTTAAAGGTTAAATGAAGGATAAACCACCGTTAATGTCATCTTGCTTATAACTCATCACAATATTAAAAAAATGATACATTCAGGTTGCAAGAATGGATGGTTGCTATGGCTGCTAAAAATGTCTAAATATATCGTTGTTCCAAATGCTTTTTTTGTCAGATGTAAAATTAATTCAATTTCCTTAAAAATAGAATTAAGGTTAAATAAAATCACCATACATAGAACAAAACATTTCCTTTTTTTTTTGGGCGTTATAGTACTAAAGCAGTTTGTTGTTACATGCAATTTTCAAAACCCTTTACCAGATTTTTTTTAGATAAATAAGGCAAGAGTTACCTGCCCGTTGGTGTTCAAGAGCATTAACAGCAATGATCTTTTCATGAAGATTATAATATGCATTTTTTTAAAAGCAGAATCATAGAGATTAGTGGTGTAAGGTGTAATTATTGAGTAATATTGATAACATAGAATAAACTTACATCTTACCTCCCAGGAGCATCAAAGCTATTACAATACCCCCTTAACTTGCAATTATTTTATGTCTCTTGGATCCTTGTCGGACCATGTTTCATTTCATTAGAAGCCTTGTGTCATTTACAATTTTATTCTTTTTCATATGAAATATTATTTGAAATCACAACAAAAGTATATTTTGAAATAGCAGACAAGCCTTTTCAGAGATCTACAAGCATTAAAAGGTTACAACATTGCCCCCTTGCCTGAAAAAAATTGCCGTCATTTACACAAAGCAAGATGTGATGTATTCAGGTGTGCTTGTAGACTGAAAACAACATCACCAGAGTAGTGTGACTTCAATTGGCCATAACTTGACTAGAACATGACGTTTTAGCTTGCACATGCCAAATCAGAAGTAGATACTGTAACGTGTTTTATCATAAATGCCCAAGAAATAAGTAGTCATTTACAAATTCTGATTTTGTGATAAATTAGCATCACGGTTCAACATTTGGGCAATAAAGAGAGAAAAGGGAGAGCACATGCCGGAACAGAATTGGTTTGTATTTCCAGTTGGCCGACATATTATATGAAGGAGCTCAAATGCATGACTTGTGTATATATCTCAAATGTTTTCTCTTTTCGAACTATTGCAGGGATCTTTATTAAGCGAAAGTCCCCAGCAGCTTGTTATGCGATTTTATCCTAACATATCCCTGTACATTGTTTTGATGGGGTAATAGTTTTTTATGCCCCGCCCACGAATGTGGAAGGGGCATATAGTGTTACCCTTGTCCGTCTGTCCGTCCGTCCGGTTAAGTTTTGCGTTTAAGTCCATTTCTCAGAAACTAAGGTATAGAAAAATGATAGTAGGCCAGTAGGTAGATCTTGGATAGTACTACAAAGTTCACTAAGCAGTTTGACACTTTGACCTATATTTCATGGTTGAGTGACTCTGGTTAAGTTTTGCGTTAAAGTTCATTTCTCAACAACTACACATTATAGGACAATGATCTTTCATCAAATTAATTGCCTTGATGAGTACTACCCAAATCATTGACAATTAGGTGGCTTTGACCTACATTTTACGCTTCAGTGACTTTGGATAAGTTTTGTGTTTAAGTCTTTTTCTCAACTTCTATGTATTGTAGTATCGCGATATTTCACTGTAACATTCAGCTAAAAGAGATCTGCCCATTTCACCAACAATTGGGTGACCATGACCTACATTTTATGTTTCAATGACTTTGGTTAAAATTTGGATTTCATCACAATTCAGTGACAGGGAACTCATTTAATGAATGATTGACTTGGGTTAATCTGTTGGGATAAATTTATTGGCGGGGCATCCGTGTCATACAGACACATTCTCTAGTTTTTTGTTACAGGTTGAGTCGTCTTTACCCACATTTTAGCTCACCCTGGTGTGAGCGTCGACATTGTCTGTAAAATCTTTAACCTTAATTCTGGGATGTAGATCTAAAGGGCTAGGGTGTTGATTTTTGTTATGTGGCTTCCCTGCTATGAGAGCTTTGTTGGTGTACCTAATTAGTAGACATTTTGACTTTGACATTACCCAGAAGGAAATTAAAAAAAAAACAACTTTAACCTTGCTTCTAGAAACTGGTCTGTAAAGTGATATGGTGTTTATTTTTTGTATGTGACTTGCGTTTAACCAGGGCTTTCTAGGGGTACCATATTTGTAGATCATTTCACGTTGATCATACACTGAGGGTTGATTTTTTTTAAATACACCGAGTGCAATACACAGAATGAAGCCTCATAATTTTTAAGGGGCAAACAATTTGATAAAGACAGAAAATTTCTATCAAATGCAAGGTAAAGTTTTCATGTCAAAATTTTCATCTAAAATCTGATGAAATATAAAAAAATGTCAGTTTTGTTCCCATTTTTACCCCTGGGAAACGCTAAGAGCTACACCATCTATTGACACCTTGCGGAATGCGTATCCCAAGATGAATCAAAATTAAGAAACCCCGTCAATATCCAATGAAGAATAAAAAAGACATTTTGCACATTCATAATTTGGCCCCGTTTTGCCTTATAACTGCATGAAAATTGGACAAGAGATAAAAAGAGTATGGTTCCACTTTCTGGAGAACTGAGTGTGACGTAAAATCCATTAACATATAAACTACATGCAAAATGAAAGAAATCCTGTCAGAAGTTTAGAAATAACAAGTATTCTACATGCAGGTAAATATATGAAATCACTAAATTTGGCAAATATAACGCTTTTAAACGAATGGGTGGTACCAAAATACCGCAAACTATTTGAATTGAATGGTATCATATTTTTCAATAAACCTATTAAAATAAATGATTGAAGTCAAATAGGTGAACTTAACAATTTCGGAAAGTTAAAAAATTGCCACAAATCACAAAAATGCCAAAACAAAGAAGCAGCCACTGCAAGCTAAGCTCACCTCGTTTCAAAGCATTGTCACATGTTAAGCATGTCAGTACACAGGAATGGACAATAATCATTCTTTTTAACAAATTCATTAAGGCGTACAATGTAGGTTAAAGACTGTCATCCCAAAATGCATGACACATACCAATATGCTCGAATGGGGACATTTAAGTAACCGGGAATGGACTTAAATCATTCTACCTAACCAAGTCGCTCATCTGTAAAATGTATGTCACAGACAGCATCCGAAACATGCATTGTTGTCATCCAAAAATGCATCATACATACCAATATGTTTGATGTTGGACATGTCAGTAAAAGAGAATGGATTTTAACCATTCTTCCTGACCGGACACCAATGCCGACGCTAGGGTATCAGATAAGCCCCTCACTTCATTTCACAGTTGATTCGTTACTGTCGGGCATGCAGTTTATACAGTGACTTTTTAGTTAGAGCAAAAACACTGTCCCAAAAGCTGCTTAGTCAGGGATTTGTTCAGCCTTTGTTACTTTCATCCCTTCAGAAATTCTATGGCCGTCACCATGACATCATTGACAGATATGACGTGTCTGTGTCCCAAATGAAAACGGACATTTTCAGCTAAATTTCACGTCTTCACGGATTTGACATAACCGGATTTGACTCAACCCCGGATTGACTCACTGATAGTGTGACGGGTGCCGCTAGCGGAGCAGGACATGCTTACCATTCCGGAGCACCTGATGTCACTCCCGGTTTTCATGGGAGTTCACACTATGAGTGCCTTAGTTCTTAATGTTATCTTTTTATTTCCGTGCATTGTAGCTGTCTCACGTCCTTGTTTTGTCTTTGTTTTTATCTGTTACCGTTTCTGCCATGTCTTTGGACTTCGATTTTTGTAGTCATCGCTTCCCTTGTTCCTTCGGTATTCTACTGCCGTTGTTTCGTGAAGTGAGCTAAATAAATTAGGCAGGGGTTCCCCTAATAATCTAGGTAATACATTTTGCTGAAATTGTAAAACAAAATTTAGCATAGAATACTTTTTTTCTAAAATTTTAGTTTTTATACTTGGCTTCAATGACAGCTGAGAGCTCAACTATCTATTGCAACCCTTATTAAACCAGCATTCAAAAAAATAAATAAATAACAAAATCTGGCAGGGATTTCCCTCACAGTCTAGGAAATTAATTGGACAAGGGTTATAATTTAGTTTATACATATTTCTGAATCGTAGAAAATATGCAGCAGAATACCCCTTTATAGCCCATTTCAGACCAACATTTCAAGAAAAAATTTGGACAGAGGTCTGCCTTTTAATCTATGTAATAAATATTGCTTGAATCATTTGGAAAGAACTGCTTTCGCTGAAGCTGAGTATAATCCCCAACATAATTGGTCTTTGAGAATTTCAGGAAATTAAACAAAATTAAAAAACATATTTTCTTTATTCTAAGATTTTACTTTGACTGTTTGAAAGACTATTTTCTAAAGACTGTTTGGAAATATGGAATAATTCTTCACATTAACTTTATTACTTCTCTTTTTAACATTATTTTTTTTTCACTATATCTGATTTTTTAAGTTTAAAACATCCCTTAAAAAGTGTGTTGATGTATGCAATTATCACGTCTTGGTTTATAGCAAAAGCTTATGCAATAAAAGGATTATTTCTGTATGAACTATTAAACATTTTTGCAACTATTTTTTGCTTTTGAATAATCAAAAGATGGGCTTTTCAACTTTATATCCTGCTTCTAATTTCAAACACGGTAAATGTTTTTTAGTCTGATATGCTGTGTGTCTTAGGACTCTTAGAACAACGGTGACTATGTAAGGTCCCATAACTCCGAAAAAAATTGCCAAATCATATAATTGCCATGCTATACAATTTGATACATACGGTGACAAATGATCATGTAAAATTTCAACCGATTAGCGGTTTCTGAGGAATTGCACCAACAAGATATGCCACTGCGTAATGTTGAAATATTAAAAATCCCGTAACTCCTACAAAATTTGACGAATCAAAATGGCGATGCAATATGATCTAGTACATAAAGTAACTAAAAGTCCTTTAGAATAAGAAAATTTGAGTTGTCGTTTCTGGATTCTTTCTTAGAAGTTGCGTCTACAAAAAAGTGTGACATGTGGATGGGCGGATGGACACACTGATGCAGACCATTACTAGGTTCCAAGGTCGCAGTAAAAAAGAATGAGGAAAAGTGAAAAAAGGCCGTTTTAATTTCTATGGAAACTATCTGAGCAACCAAACTGATTTGATATCTGTGTTAAACAGTTATTATTTTTCAGGGTTTACTGCAATCACATGATTCATTTGACTTGTAACTTCAATTTGAAGCAAATTATCATGCATAAATCTTCCAAAAACATTAAAAAAGTAACAAACCAATCATAGCCTGACAAATTATGTAAGTGTCAAAAATAAATGTAAAAAAATCCTCTCGTTATCTCTGACAGTATATCTGTTTTGTTTATTGATTTTTTATGTTTGGTTAGTGTCTTGGTCGTATCCATTTTTTTGTATGTATATGTCGGCTTCACCTCTTGTGAAGTCATAGACTTGTGCCCAGGTTTAAATAAACATTAATTGTCTTGTCTAGAAACAAAAATCAAATAATTAACAATTGTTGTCATTATCATTATTTGCGTAAGTGGTATTTACGATGTGAAGTTCTTTATTTTGATCATCTTGCTTTAAGAATTTTTTAAATGAAAACATTAGGGTGAACATGTCATTTTCGTTGCCATGGCAACCACCCTACCACTAGCAACCAGAATCAAGTCGTTGATATCTCTGACAGAATGTTATATTCGGGGTTGTAATTAAATAAAAAAAAAAATCAATAACTTAGTGTACGGGAAAATTTTTTATTATTTATCTGAAAAAAAAATGCATTCACAAAAAAAAAAAAATAAAACTTAACACTTTTTTTGCTACCATAGCAACCATAATAGCACCCCAAGGTATAGTTTGTAATTGTTATTCATAATGAGCAAGAGAAACTGACGATGTCAAATCCTTAATTTTACTTATTTCAAGAGAAATTTTGAAATCTAAATGTATGAAAAAAGAAACGATAACGGTAAATAATTGCCGTTTTTGTTACCATAGCAACCATCCTAGCAACCAGAGTCAAACTGTTTGTATTTGTTTTGAATAGCAATTATTATTAAGAGTGTATGAAGGAATCACATTAAGCATTTAACTTTATTTAAGGAATTTTATTAATGTCAAATCTGCCAAAACAGCACTTCAAAAAGTGAAAATTTCCTATTTTTACCACCATAGTAACCACCTTAGCAACAATAGCCCTATCAATTTTTTTCCGTAAATTCTTTATTCAGACCTGGTACTTATTGACTGTAATCTTGAAATTACCCAGCATTGTTGCATATGGAGGATAGAGCTCCTTAAAATCGGCCAAAAATGAGCTATTCTCAAAATGGCCAAAGACCCCTGTGTGCCTCGACCCTGCACATCAATAAGACCTATTATTTATCAAAAAATTTTAACCTAAATACGACAGCAGAATATTTAATTTTACTTTGCTTGGGTAAAAAAATGCATAAAGACTACATTTAAAGAACCCCATCCGTTTGAATTTTGCTGTTTTTTTCAGCTCTAAACATCATATTTTAGCCTAAAAACCATGGTACCCGTTACCATGGCAACCAAGCCAGCGGGACAAGTTTAGGGGTCATTTTTGTTCATAAGTCATAGACTTATATAAGTGTGCAAAGTTTCAAGGAAATCTGTGACCATGAGTGCCCAAGTAAGGTTGATGGTTACAGAGAATTGGTATTAATTATTAAATTAAAATTCGTTTATAATTTTTCCTAACAGTCTTAAACTAAATTTTGATTGACGGAAAAAAATTAACCTGAAGCACTGCAAATCGATTAAATATAAATAGCTCAATAGTGTTCATTAATTAGTGCCGATTCCCTCTCAGTGCATTGATATATTTATTTTTTACGTATAAAAATAAAACTGTTTCCGGAGGGAAAGCGATTCAAAAGTCCCGTATTAAAATGTTCACATATAATAAATGTTGCAATTTATGTGTACCTAGAAAAGATTTTCTTATCCATGGCCAGTTCATATGACTGTGGCTTATTGTATTTTGTCCTTTATCTACAGACTTTCATTATACCATTGATACTGACATTAGTCCAAGTAAACAAAACCGCTCATAGTAATTACATATTAACATTTAGGTTCCATTCAGGATGAACATATACTCTTTGTAGGGCATAATAAGCGTATTTGTTTGAAACTTAGTCATACGCTGCGTACAATTAAAATCCTACCCTGCGTACTGTTCGACTACCTACTGTGCGCTTAGTCCTACCCTGGTGAAATTGTAAAACCTTTGCAAATTATACAGTTATAAGCAATCAAAACAACCTACAACTGACACAAAATATTAATTGGCACCTCCAAATCTCATAATAATCGAAGTAAAGCATAATGTCCATATAAAATGAAAAATTACTCAACTTTTTTTTTTCGTCTGCATGCCTATTTTGGTTTGTTTTGCACTACCCTGCGTACAGTTGGTCGCCACCCTGATTGCACGGTGTACAGTTTCTCCGGGGGTGCATTTATAAAAGTGTCGAATTTGAGTACGTTAGAACCGAGCTGTCAATCCAAAACGAATCAATTAGGTATAAAATATTTAACGCATTTTTTTTTATTTTTGAGTTCTCGGGTTTTGTTTGTTGAGTGTAATTCTTGTAATAAAACAGTATAAATAGGAAAGAAATTAACGTTTTATGTCTAATAACGAAAGAAAAATAAACAGTCAGAAAATCTGTTATTGTGTTTAGAATGGAGGAAAAGTGAAGGTTTGTGATGTATGAAAGGACGATATATGAGAGTAAAAAACTGAACTGGTGTTGTTGGCACCTAGCTGGGAGAGAAACGATGGACTGAAAAGGTGGGGAGGGGTCCAAGGGAGTTTCCTAAAGGGATTCCAGCCAAGAAAGAAAGACAAGCCAACAAAAAGTAACAAAACCGGTTTGGATTGATCGTTAAGAGAAGGAAGCTTAATACATTTAGTATGTCTCAGTATTTCTGGCATATAAAGTACCATCTTTAATACAGCAAGATGGCAAAAAGTAAACCTTTACTCATACTCAAACCACAACATATAAAGACAGTAGCCCCGACCCTCTCTGCCCAGGGTCATACACTTGTGTAAGTGTTTCATTAGATTCAAGCAACCTCATGTTTAGTACATGTATTGATATGTAATAAACAGATTTAGATGGTTGATGTATATGTAGTATATCTCCTCGATCACTGCTTTTCATGTTTGTATGTATTTTTTTAATGTCTATAGCACTTTCACCAAGTTTAACGTTTTAGAATTATAAAGGAAAGAAACTAAATGGTACTGACGGGGTTTGAACTAATGCGGTCTCTTCTAGTTCGAAAACTAACAGGACCTTGGGTTTAATTTAAGAAACCATTAGCAGATCCAAAAGGGTGTGTTCCGTGGGTTGGAACCCCCATTTTATATAATCATGTATTTTTTAATGAATATCCTGATATTTTACTAACAAGTATCCCAAAAATTTTCTTTCATTCCTTATTTTAAATTCCCTGGACACGGATTAAGCAATGCACATCAATTTAAACTTGCTTACTATAAAATATCATTTCATCTTTTAATTACATATGTATGGAGAGAATCTAACATATGAAAGTCTTAAAACGTATACAAAATACAAAAGTTGGTCTGGGTAGTAATTACATCCGAATAAATTCAATTAAAAAATTAATACAGTTCATGAGTTTATTGAGTTTGGTCACAACATAACACATACTGTTTTTCAATTGAAGTTTGAGATGGCCACATTATTGTTTCAAATGACACATGCGTTAGATCTTTACTTCCGAGACAAAGACGCGAAAGTGAAATTCATTTCGCGTTTTCGCCTTCTCGATTTCGCGTTTTCGCTCTGTGGAAAGTGAAAGTAGAAAACGCGAAAACGCGAAATGGCCGCATCGGGCCACCATATTTTCGTGATTTCGCTTTCGCGTTTTCGCCTTCTCGATTTCGCGTTTTCGCGATTTCCCTTTCGCATTTTCGCCTTCTCGATTTCGCGTTTTCGCTCTGTGGAAAGTGAAAGTAGAAAACAAGAAAACGCGAAAACGTGCAAACGCGAAATCGAGAAGGCAAAAACGCGAAAACATTAAGTGAAATTCATTTCGCGTTTTCATGATTTCGCTTTCGCGTTTTCACCTTCTCGATTTTGTGTTTTCGCGTTTTCGCTTTCGCGTTTTTGCCTTCTCGATTTCGCGTTTTTGCGTTTTCGCTCTGTGGAAAGTGAAAGTAGAAAACGCGAAATGGCCGCATCGGGCCACCATATTTTCGTGATTTCGCTTTCGTATTTTTGCGTTTTCGCCTGCTCGATTTCGCGTTTTCACATTTTCACCTTCTCGAATTCGCGTTTTCGCTCTGTGGAAAGTTAAAGTAGAAAACACGAAAACGAGAAAACGCGAAATGGCCGCATCGGGCCACCATAGAAGTTAGTATTAATTTACTTTCTGCATATGCTCATTTCGACAGCTTATGTCTCATCACTGCAGATCAAACCAAAACATTTGGAATCCATCAACCAAAAACTGTGTAAAAGCTGATAGAGAGCAAATAACCAAAATGATCTAAATAGAACAGCCAAAACTCAGCTAAGGACAGAGCTATGTATGAGGGAGATACTCCTTAGTTTTAAAAAAAAAGTTGTGTAAATTTTAGATATTGCAAGTTTTGATAAAATCGGTTTTCGGGTCAGCACCGACGTACTGACTACTGGGTAGGTGAATACCCTCGGGGACTGACAGTCCACCAGCAGAGGCATCGGCCCAGTGGTAACAAATAACAAAATACTGTATAGTGCTTTATATTCGCGGTATGAAATTTTCGCGGTTTTCAGTCTTTGATGTATTCGCGGGGTTTTATATTCGCTGATTTTTGTTAATGCCATTATGTTCATTTATATTCAGGCTTGCAATAAAATATTCGCGGATACAAATTTTCGCGCCTATCGTGAAAAACGCGAATAGCGCGAAAATTAATAGCCCGCGAAATATAACAACCATACAGTACTGAAGTTACTGTTGATTAACTTTCTGCATATACGCATTTCGACAACTTATGTCTCATCAGCGCAGATCAAACCAACATTTGGAAGTCCATCAACCGAAAAACGTGATAGAGAGCAAATAACCAAAATGATCTAAATAGAACAGCCAAAATGCAGCTAAGGACAGAGCTATGCATGAGGGAGATACTCCTTAGTTTTAAAAAGTGTTGTGTAAAATTCAGATATTGCAATATTATTACTATGAAATGTTTCATTTTATTCATTCACCAGCCCAGTAGACAGTACTTAGATGCTGACTCAAAAGTCGATTTTATTTTGAAACTTGCAATATCTAAATTTTTGTAAATTTGGTCGAAACCTTAAGAGCAACGCCCTCATTCAAAGCTCTGTTCTTAGCGAATTTTGACTTCCCATTTAGATCATATTTGGTTATTTGTTCTCCATCAGTTTTTTTTTTAAATCCTTGGGTTTATGGTCTTCCAAATGTTTTGATTTTATCTGCACGGAAGAGACATAAATTTTCGAAATGGCAATATGCAGAAGAAAAAAATACAGTAACTTTGGTATTTTATTATTTCTTAATAAAGTGAGCGCCTGCAATTGCTGAAATCTTAATCGATTGCGAGATGTACATCACTCCTTCAACATTATAAATTTAAAATTTCAAAATGTATCTGTAAACAAGAGACTCTTACGAGCCTGTATCGCTCACCTGGGCCATTACTGACATAGACAGTCCAAATAACCTAAAAACTAAAGGGTCTTCTTTTTAAGTATGTTAATAGAC
>MJUU01054067.1:3494-28615 GCA_002080025.1 Modiolus philippinarum | reverse complement strand
GGAAACAAGTTATCAAAAATCTGATGGTGCAGCGCTATTTTATAAGGAATCCATCACTAAAAAAATATTTTTTTTGAAATTCGCCCCTTTTGGGCCCATTTATCTCGTGAACGGTATGTGAAATCTGTTTATACTCCAGATTGGAAATTTTCTAAGGAGTACACTGAAAGAAACCCCATCAAAGTCCGATAAATAATAAAGATTCTAGAGTTAGATATGTGAAAACACCCAATTTAACACCTTTTGGACCCTTTTTCTGAAACGGGTGGGGCCAGGAACATAATATTATGACCATGCTTAAGCATGTACCAAGAAACATCATACTAAAATTTGAAAATGATCCATTCACTGGAACCAATGTTATGCTGTCCATAGATATGAAAATACCCAATTTTACCCCTTTTGGGCCTCTTTTCTGAAACGGGTGGGGTCACAATCACGAAAATAAAAACCGGGCTTAAACTTATGCCAAGAAACCTCATGCTGAAATTTGAAAATGATCTGTTCACTAGTAACAAAGTTATGCTGGCCACAGACACCCACGACTGTACCATACCATAATACGACGTCAAGGTCATGAGATCAAATATTCATGTACCATCTGAAAAGTCTCGCCACAGGTAATAAATATAGAAACTCTTGCCTAGGGCCACTCGTACAGGCTGAACTAACCACTTGCTAAAAACTTTAGGTGATCATTCATGCATGACTAAGGGGCCAAGGCCCCTATCTGGACATGAAATTGGTCTATATTCCCCCATGGACACAACTGCCTGTCAAATATCTAGTGGTCATGTCTAATGGTACAAGCTTAACTAACTGCTTACGAAAAACTTGAAATGATTTTTCATGCGTGACTTGGGGACCAGGGCAACCATCTGGACGTGGAATCGTTGTGTACTCCTCAAGACGCAAGGGTCTGTCAAATATCTAGGACCACTAGTACAGCCTGCACAAACTGCTTGCGAGAAACTTAGTAATCGTTCATGTATGACTTAGGGACTAGGCCAACATCTGGGCATAAAATCGTTATATACTCCTCAAGATGCAACTGCAAGTCAAATATCAAATGGCTAGGACTACTGGTACAGCCTGTACAAAATGCTTGCTAAAAGTTTTAAATGATTGTTCATGCGTTACTAAGGGGCCGGGGCCACCATCTGGATTGGAACTAGTATGTACTCCTCAAGAGGTAACTGCATGTCACGTATCAAGCGGCTAAGACTACTGGTACGGGCTGTACTAACTGCTAACGAGAAAATTAAAGTGATAATTCATTCATAAACAAGTGTGGGTCGTATTGCAAGGCCACACCAAGTCCCCCACCGACAGAACAAGGCTTCATTACACTAGCAAAAATGGTAAAATATGTTTTCTAAGTCCAAAACCCATAACTCCTTCAAAAAAAGTGAACCAGAACTAAACTTAAACATGATCTGTAACTCATTAAGGTAGACCCACGTACAAAATATCAGATTAATGTCTGCAACGGTTTAGAAAAAAGTGCAGAAAACTGACATTTTACTAAAATTTTCTAAGTACAAAGCCATAACGTCGCTCTGTCAAAAATCACTGGACCGCAACCCAACTTTATATGTAACTCATTAAGGTAGACTCACATACAAAATATCAGATCAATACCTGCAACGGTTTAGAAAAAAGTGCGGAGAACTGATGCGGGACTGACAGACAGACGAACGCAATTGCCGGTAAACGGGGACTAAATAGGGAGCCAAGTCCATAAACTGAGTACAGTGAAACATGTTTTTATGAGACCACTCAAGGGAGTAGGAAAAGGTGTTATTTTAAGACAGGTGGTCTCTTAATAGAAGTCGATTTCAGAATAATTTTGATACGAAGTGTAAATTTTAAGTGGTCTCTAAAAACAGGTCATTTTCTTCATACAGGTGGTCTCTCAAGTAGGTTTTACTGTTCGGATTTGAGTTGAACCCATACTAATGCTACTACTTAGCAAATACTATGGAACTACAACTATCAACTTGTTAATTCTCAATAGTTCCCAATTGTTGTCGCCTCTGCTGCACAAACGATATTTCTAAGTCTCACTTTCAAACTTTTTGTTGCGGGCGAGACAATAAAATTAGAAAGCCATATCAATGACATTGAAAAAATATCCTAATGATCATATGATCAAGTTTTTTTTTCTTTTTTTTAATGTTTAATTACTTGCATATGCGCACGCATTTCGACAACTTACATCTCTTCAGTGCGGATAACACCAAACATTTGGAAGTCCATTAACCGAAAACGTGTAAAAGTTGATAGAGAACAAATAACCAAAAGGATCTTAATAGAAATGCTAAAATTCAGCTAAGGACAGAGCTATGAGCTTTACAATCTAATAAAATAATGATTTTCCAAATCTGACTTTTTATGAGCTTGAAGCCGTCAATGGAAAGTATTTACCAAGAATTAAACAAGTGTAGACTCTAATAGATAGATAAATAAAAAGGGACATAAATCAAAATGACCCAATAAAACTTAACATGCACACTAGACTGTAAATTATGGGTCACTAGCAATAGCCACATAGTAGACTGTCATGTTCTACTCAGAACCAACCAAAATACCAAATATCATTGACCTTCCAATTGTAGAAAGCAAGAAACTTAACATGGTCACCAGACCACGAAATTAAGGTCATAGACATAAGTCATATCGCATACTGTCATGTACTATCTCAGACCAACCTACTAACAAAATATCATTTAACTACCAGTAATAGATATTTAGTGACTTAACATGTTCACTAAACCGTGAAATTAAGGTCACTGACAAAAAAGATACAGCAGACTGTCATATACTGCATGAGACCAGTCCACATACCAAATTTCATTGATCTACAATAAAGAGTTACTGTAAAAACTGACCTTAAACTTAACATGCTCATTAGACCATGAAATAGAGGTGACTGATGAAAACCATATGGCAGACTGTCTATTTAGCCAAAAACAATCCTCATACAAAACATCATTGACCTACGACTCATAGTTACAGAGAATCTGAATTAATTGCAAAAACTTAACTCGGTTGGTCTTTGACATTAGATGCATATAATTTATTTTTCAAGACCTGTGTAAGCAGATTTACAGGCTTATCCTGAGGAACACATAAGATTTTCAAGTTTGTCGCTATTTTTAGACATATATATATATGCACTTAAGAGGCATACATTGCCGAAATAGCTTTATGCAGTATCCAAATTCAAATGTTTGTTTATTGAAATCAGTGAAGTTTGCGATTTTTTAATTTTGATTGTCAATCTTACATTAGCATACAAGTTCCGCAGAGGAATGGTGTATCCGTTAATCATGTTTTCACTTCTGGCGCTCTGTTTGTCCCTTACCATAGATGAATATATAAGTAATTTTGAAGGCTCGTTTAAGCAAAATAATGCTTATCCAGAGTTTTCAGTAAGATGTCCAGGTTTGTAGGGCCTTTTAGACGATTATTATTATTATTATTATTATTATTATTATTATTATTATTAAGTTGCTAATTACTTTTTGCATTCACTATTAACATGAAGCTAAATATTGGATCTTGGAATGTTGATGGGTTAAGTGAACATAAGAGTGAAGATGTGGATTTCCAATCCTATGTAGATAGTTATGATATAGTTGATTTTTGAAACCCTTGGGGATACCCCGAGAAATCTCCCCAATTTTTCCACTCCCTTACTAGTTAAAACAACCAAAAGAAAGAGCAGAGGTAGGCCCTCAGGAGGAATCGCAGTATATTGTAAATCATTTATAAAAAAAAAACATTACAGTTATGCAGAAATCAGCATTTTCAGTATGGTTAAAATTAGAAATTATAATTAGTTTATAATTATTTAGACAAAATTTTCGGCTTTGGTTTAAAGAAAACAACTTATTTATGCTTTTGCTACATAAAACCGTGCTACACAAAAGATGAGTCCAAGTTGGTATTTTCAAAATTGCATGGTAAGATTATGAAATTTAAAGGAATGTGTGAAATTTTACTGAGCGGTGACTTTAACGCCAGGACAAGCGGTCTTCTAGATTTTATTCAAAATGACGACACAAACGAAAATATAAACGAATGCCCAGTGCCAGATGATTAATGTGCTTATTCACCGATTCATCGACAACATTTCGACATAAGCCATAATTTACATGGCAACCTCTTAACTGATATTTGTAAAGATTTTCAGTTACGAATACTTAACGGTAGTTCCTCGGAGACTCATTGGGGTACTTTACTTGTTATAACAGTAATGAACACAGCATAGTTGATTATATGATTGCTTCTAATAATATTTTTTATGACATTGAACACTTTGTAGTACTCAGTCCTGTTAAATTTTCAGACCATTGTCTGATGATGTGAAGGCAGTAGTGTCTTTTATAAAACAGTCATTAGAACTGAGGTAGGGAGACCAATGATGTCTTTATATCTTTATATCATGTTTAATTTGTGTTTGTTTTAATTTGTATTGCTACAACCCTAATGGGTTTATGTTTGCAATTTAGATTAATAAATATGAAATCTAATATGCAAAGGGAAATAACTCAAAATCAAAATGTAACTTGCACGGGCCATTATAAATGGGAAGAAAACCAATGCGGTGCCTATAAGGATGCATTACTAGATAAACAATCCATTGAAAATATTCTTAGTCTAAACTCATTGATTGAAGATGATAAATTTGACGACATTGATAGTCTTGTTTCAAAAATGAATGATATTTACCTGAAAGCAGCCTCCAAACTTTAATTTATAAACATCCAAGGCGACCTAATGATAAAGCAAAAGAGGCTAAGCCAGAGGCGTAGCTAGCCCCTGAATGATGTTGAAGCCCAAATTGCGGAAGGGGGGGGGGGGGCTTAGGGGCCGCAGGGAGTGAAGCCCCCGGAATGTCCTGCGTTTAGGTGTTTTGAGAAGTGGATTTAGAATGAAAATTGTTGAATCTCTTATTGAAAATATTTGAAATTTTGTTTTAATTTTTATAGCGACAATTATTAAATTCAATATAGATCTAACAGACTAAGATGTAATACTTACAATGTGATCAAAACAACACACAGTATAATGCATCGTTTGATACTGAGTATTCTAACCCGGGATTCTTTATTGGTCATACTTGGTGGCACATACGTCCTGTAAGGTTCTGAAAGTAAATATTTTTTCATCAGAAAATAAAAAGCGGGATCTGAAGACAGTAGCAGAGGGCGACAAACAATTAGAGAAAACAAAGATGATACTGTGAAAAACTTAAGGGAAGCGAGAATTTCATTCCTGTGTCATTCTAATAAAATTATGCAGTATAAGATAAGTAACATTATATGATTTGCTAATCATATGTTTTCATAAATTTTAATATGAAGTAATTCGATATGGAGTCCGGACTCAACTTTTAATTCGTTATATGGTGAATGAAAGGATATGGAGACAAAGTCTCTACAAATACATGGTAAAAACAAGCAAAGGAACAACGCTTTTATTGTTGTTCTTCATCTTGAAGTCACCATGAGGCCTTCAAAAATGAGATTTGCTCATACCTCAAAGAAAGTTCAAGACGGTCCCAAGCACCGGTTTGAGCGGAATTGTTTGCCAATTGTCCAACAACGCCACATCCATAACTAAATAAATAAATAAATAAATAAATAATCTTTATTTCAAGAGGATAAGCGATTAGCCGAAACTAATCTTCCTGGGGGTCCTCAAATACAAGCATAAATCATAACAATTACATATAATATATACAAACAGTTTGCCATATAAGGTGTATAAAACAATTCAATTTTATTTCATTAAGATTCATATATACTTATTCTAGTATTTTGCAATTTATTACAATTTAAAAAGTATGCATAATTTTTTTCTTTAAACTGTTTAATTGATTTGCAAACTTTCAAACTTTCAAATCATATGGGAATTTGTTCCAAATTTGTGAGCTAGAATATAAAAATGTCTTTTTTTTCAAAGAACATGCTGTTACTTTTGGAACGTACAATATAAGTAGTGTTATCAACAAAATGAAATTAATCGTGCAAATACGACGGCACCATATTATTTAATGACTTATATACAAGAAATAGCCTTTTGATAACAAATTCTCTTTTCAATATCTAAAGAATTAAAGAGTAGAGAAGAAGAAGTCATTAAATCAGCTTCTAATATAACTCTTGCTGATTTTTTAAGGAGTCTATTGAGATTTTGAATTCCATTTGTATTACAATTTCCCCATACTGTACAACAATAATCAAAATGAGGTAATATATATGAATTAAAATATATAATTCGTACATGCATTGGCAAAAATTTACGAATTTTTTTAAGCAAATTAATTCTATTTGATACTGTCTTTGATACTTTATAGGTTTGCTCTGTACATGTTAAATGACTATCAATAAACAGACCCAATAATTTTTCAGATGTCACTTGTTCAATTCTTTCATTTGATATAAAAGTATTTAAATAAAAATTTTTGTTACGCATTTTTTGTCTTGATCCAATAATCTTTGCTTTACATTTCGCAGGATTGAGCTTCATACTATTTTCTGAGCACCATTTTTCTATCACATCAATATCTTTCTGTAGCTTTTTATTTGAATCATCAACATCATTACTTTTTGCATGTAAAGTAGAATCATCTGCATATAAATCCAAAGAAGAATTCTCTATATTCAAAGGCAAATTGACATATAATATGAATAACAAAGTCCCAAAATTGGTCCCTGTGGTACACCAGTATTAATGCACATCTCATTAGATATAGAATGACCAATTCTAACTTTTTGTGACCTTTCTGTCAAATACGATTTAAACCATTCAAGGGTATTTTGCGACATATTATATATTTCCAATGTTTCTAGTAAAATAGCACGATTAACTAAATCAAACGCCTTTTTAAGTCTAAAAATAATGCCCCATTTATGTAACCGTTGTCAATATTAGTAAGCCATTCATCCGTTAGTTTTGTTAATGCAGTAGCACACGAATGCATTGGTCTAAATCAAGACTGTGAACTATGAAACAGATCATTTTCATTTAAGTATTTGTATAAAGTTTCACTTACATGACGTTCAATAATCTTGGAGAGAGAGGGCAATACTGCAACAGGTCGAAAATTATTAGCATTTTGTTCATCGCCACTTTTAAAGACAAGACTAACTCTTGTATTTTTTAAAATATGTGGAAAAAAACACTTTTTAAACTAAGATTAAATATATACGTCAGTGAAGGAGCTAAGACATAGCTACACATACTCAAAATCCTAGGTCCTATTTCATCTAAACCTGTTGTTTTAGATTTGTTGAGGTTTTTTAAGTATAATTTTACGTCAAGTTTGCTCAATTCAGGCACACTAAATTTAAGAATTTAATCTATACCTTTATTATTAACAAACGATATAAGTTGGTATAATCTGTATGTACATTATCTAAATCAACTAACCCTTCAGAAATATTTGCGAAGTGTTCATTAAATGCACTTGCAATTTCATTGTCATTTGTAATAACTTCATTTTTGCAATTTAAAGCTTTCACTGAGCTCTGTTGAAGTTTTGGATTTCAGCATTTCATGTATTTCCATATAGTTTTACTGTCTCTGTAGTTTGATAAAGCATTCTGAAAAAAAAATGATTCTTTGACTGTTCAATTAATAAAGTAACTTTATTACGCCACAATTTGATATTACAATTATCTTTGATTCTGTGGAAATAATCTCTTTGAAACCGTGCTTCATTTATTTCCTTAGACCATCATTCCGGTTGTTGGGTATTCTTTACTCTTTTTAGTTTTTTAGGGGCGTGTTTGTCTAAAGTATCTGTAAACAATTTATACCAAAGATCAAGAGCTTCATCTACATTACACAATGATTCAACTAGATATAACGGGGTATTTACAACATCTTCAATAAATTCCTTTTCATTGAAATTTTTAAATGATCGATACTCAATCATTAGTCGATTTCGGAATTAATTTTCTGGTACCACAGACAGTGAAATGATCACTGATAGCATAGTTTGGTACACTTATTTCAGTTATGTGATCAATATAAATGTGGTCTATCGTTGTTTCACTTTTATCAATTACCATTGTTGGTTTGTGCACTAGTTGATCAAAACCATAAAAAGTCATAGTATACCTATTTTTGGTTCCCAATACAAGTTTTTTCTTTATAATTTAAGTTAAAATCTCCTAAAAACAATATTTTTTCTTTCCTGGTCATGGATATGGGGTTCTGAACAAACATAAATTAAACTGCCAAAGTGCTATTACAATCACTGTCATCCGTTTCCCGACAAAAGCACTAGTGTCTTATATGCACTACACACAGGGCTTAACTGCACGGTAGGATTATGTGAGTTTTGTCACACGCACATTCACTCCATTAGCCGAGACCTTTTTCATTTTTCAAGTCATATTATTTTTGAATATTACTCGGACTTAAATTTGGAAGAATTGGACATAATCAAAAAGTAGAATTATGACTTTACATTTACAACCTAATTATTTTATTATGACCTGAGGGGAATGGGTTTGCTCCTAATATGTCACGGGGTACAGTAATCTAATCATAAATTTCTCAGAATCTGAGAGAATATAATTTGTAAATGTTTAAAACCTTGATATTCATTTTATGTCAATTGAAATTGTATCTTTGACTAGTTCTTTATAGGATTACTATCAATTGTATTTTTCAATATTGATAATTTACCATACCTTGATGGAAAATTATTTTTTTTATCTTCCCATTTTGTTGCTAAATAGTTTGACATATTTGTTATCATTGTTTAAATGTATTGATTAAATGTCTTTGCTACAACCCTGTTTACTACCAATAGTAAAAAAATTCTTAAAGGTTCCTCGGAACCATTTGTCTCGTCTGCTCAGTAAGAGGGAGTATACCTGGTTAACTGAATACCTGTATTTATTGTTATAATGCCCTGGGGTCTATCGATTAACCAAACACGTGGGTCGGGAGTTAATCTCGACTTTGAAGCAAAAAATTAATTATGTAATTACTTGATAAAGTGTCAACAAAAACTTTTTACTAGGCAGAATTCCAAAAAATAACATATCTTGAAGAGTTTCAGGAAATTGGAAAATATTTTTGCAATTCCATTATTGAAAATAACAGTTTTCATTAATATATTTTAAAAAAAAAAAGTATGGTTGCTAGGTAAAATTCCAAAAATTAATTGGTCTAAGAGCGTTCAAGGAAATTTACAAAAAATCGGAATCAAAAATTTTTGCAATTTTATTCATTAAAATGTTTGGTTATTTCAAATTCACTCAAAAACCATGGTTGCTAAGAAGAATTTCAAAGAATTGCATGTCTTGAAGAGTTTCAGGTAATTTACCAAATTGGAATAAAATATTTTCGCAATTCCATTATTGAAAATTATTATTTTCATCTATATATTTTTAAAAAAAAAAGTATGGTTGCTAGGTACAATTCCAAAAATTAATTGGTCTGAGAGAGTTCCAGGAGATTTACAAAAAATCAGAATCAAAAATTTTTGCAATTTTTGCAATTTTATTCATTAAAATGTTTGATTATTTCAAATTCTCTCAAAAAACCATGGTTGCTACGAAGAATTCCACTTTCAGGAAATTTACCAATGTTGGAACCCTGTTGTTAATTTCTTTCGCATTCAAAATTATGCTTGGCATAAAAGAATCGTTTTTTTTTTCTTAATTATATGCAAAATTTTCAAAAATTATTGGTCTTCGATATTTTCAGGAAATTTACCAAAGTTGGAACCAGAATAAAAATTCCAACAGCTTGTTACATATCTGCACACTGCATGCAGCAATGTCCAATTTTAATGAAATTCTGTTAAGACACAAACACTTAATTGACTGTCTAAAGAACTTTTATCTGTGGATTGACATTAAAATTTTTAACAAAAAACTAAGTTAGCAAAAAACTACGCAAAAAATATGGAAAAACAAAAAAAAAATCCATTTTTTTCAGCTGGAGATAATCTCTGACCATCATCTAACTTCTGGCCACTTTTTGATAAATTCCAATAAGATTTAATAGCTTTATTCAACTTCTAAAAAACTTTAATTTGTGGGTTAATATTCATTTTTTTTTTTTTTTAAAACTAAGTCAAAATACGGAAAAACACGGAAAAAATTTTAAAAATTAATTTCAAAATTTTCATGTGGAGGTTATTTTCTGAACATTTTCTAGCTTCTGACCAGTTTGTATGATATTCCAATAAGATTTAATAACTTTATTCAACGTCTAAAAAACTTTAATTTGTGGGTTAACATTAAAAAAAACTAAGTCCAAATACGGAAACAAAAATTTCCAATTGTTTCAGCTGGAGGTAATTTTCTGACCATTATCTAGCTTCTGTCCAGTTTCGACACAATTCTATCAATATTAAATGACTCTATTTAACCTATGAAAAACGTGTACAATTGTTGACGCCGACGACGACGACGACGGAATTTGGATCGCTATGTCTCACTTCCGCGACTTTCGTCGCAGGCGAGACAACACAACACGTGCAGTACTACCGTATAAAACAATCCATACAAATGGAAGAATAGTGGTAAAAATGTTGCTAATAAGTTGCTAGAAAGAAAATCAACCGAGATATTGGCCGATTCGTGGTGTTGATGGTAAATCTCCTCTTTTTTTCTTGAAACTTTTATTCATTTCTTGAAGAAATTTGGCAAAATCTCTTCTTCTTGAACTCAGTTGCAACGCCCCCTTGTTATTCTAGATCTGTAAGTTGAATGAGAGTTTCATATTTAATATTAGAAAAATCCGACCTTAGTGCGATTCGGGTGCTTGTATATTGTTGATATAATATGCAGTTGCAAATAACTTAATACCGAGGTTACTGTGAATTTACTTTCTGCATATGCGCATTTCGACAACTTATGTCTGTTCAGTGCAGATAAAATCTAAACGTTTGGAAGACCATATACTCAAAGATATTTAAAAACTGTTTAAAAAGTTTTTTAAATAAAATATTTACTCAGAAAAAGATGAATAATCTTTTCTGGGTTTTCCCCACTCAATTTCGTGTAGAATTTAGGCAAAATTTGAAAAAAATGACAAAAAATTCGACTGAAACTCCCGTTTTTCCGGAACCCCGGGACCCAATGTGACCGACTTTTTTGAAGGTTGTCTCTGTCGGTAAATATTGGCTATCGGATAGCTCAAATATGTAAATATTCTGTATGACTGTAAAATCCAACTAGATCTTGTAGTTTGTTTTCAGATATAGCTTGTATTAGGGAAAGTCTTACATCCTACGCGTACGCCAAAGAACTGTATTTTAATGAGAGATATTAAAAAAGTTTTTAATTTAATGAAGCAGTTTTCAGTGGGATTCTGATCTGGGGAATATTTTGGTGGATAGGCATATTCCATTCCTCTGCCCCTCCTCCCAAACAAAAAAAATTAAAAATCACAAAAGAACTTGTTCTGCTTGTTTGTGGCTTCTTGTATATTTACAATTTATCAACTAAATATTACTAAATCACGGAAGAATATCAGGTCGACCAAAGCTGTCTACGTATTTCAATTGCAAAATGCGGAGGTAAGATTTGTCCGCGTATTTCTGAATAAAATGTAATGGAATCTTTTCAGAGGGGTCAAACTCCTCCCCGTTTGTAAATATAAGTAGTATGAGTGGGACGTATACAGCGAAATTCTAAACACCTGCGCGTTAAACAAACAATGTGCACGATCTGGGCGTTATCTGTCAATCAATCGTACGTCAATCATATGCAATTCAATTGATATTCACCTATCGAACAAAGAGAGCGCTTATCTGTACGTCAATCAATTATCTGTCAAAAGTGCATATTTCATTTAAATGAAAATATATCTATTTCATTGTGGAGTTATTCTGATTTCCTCCATGTAATGCTTTCAAAATAAAAGACATTATTTGTACTATGATCAGAAATTAATTCGTCGAAAGGCCATGATTACCGAAAGTATGAAATGTGTTTGACACAGATCTGATTTAGAAATTTTGAATTTCTTTAGAACAAATATCTATCTGGTGTCTTTGGTCTTCCGTCTTTTGGTGTTCTTTCTTTTGCCTTGTCTCTGGACTTTGATTTGTGTAATATTGTGCTTTGTTCCTTCGGTATTCTACCGCCGTTGTTTTAGACAGTTTTATTAGGATTTCAGAACGATTAAAGACTTTTAAAGAGGCAGTTTTTCCCCGTGGATAAAATTTCAGCGGTTCCTGTGTCACGTCTTAATACTTTCCCGTCTTTCCATCAACCATTTCGTCACGGTCCCGTTTTCCGTTTGCTTACAAAGGGCAATCCCATTTCCCGCTCATACCCCATTGATACTCACTTTATACAGTACTAATTTCACAGACAATTCTGTTTTTACCCTTTTTCAAGCTTCTGATGGTGGTATATCGTGGCAAACATTTTCAATGCATATAAATTATGCAAGTTTGTATCCATCAATCGGCGAGAACCGTGATGATATTTCATGCACCAAGGGCACTTTTTACTTGCAGATGTCAATTTTGTAGATTTCATTACAAGTTGCATACATGTATACATTTGTACAAGTATTACGTGTGTATATTTACTGCCACATTTATATTATTTTGTCAACAAGAATATGTTAAATTTAAATGTTTGGAATATCATGTGGCATAGAGAAAAATAAAAAAAAAACAAAACTAAATAATTTAAACGTATATAATGATCTTTTTCCATTTAACGAAAAGGAATCAAAAGGTACATCAAAGTGTTGAAATGAGGTGTCACAACCGTGAATCCAGCTTTCGGAAATAAAGGGTTCCGATGAAGTTCAAGAACAGAAGGGTTCCAGTCGATGTTTTGACCATTTTTGTCAATTTTTGCCTGAATTTTCCACAAAATTTAAACACATATCAGGTCAAATGACATATCGGTAAGAATAATATAAACAGCTAGGAATAACATTCATATCGAGTAGACCGAATTATGCTGTGTTTATTCTACTTCTATGCTATGTGGATAATTACAGAATTTTGACTGAAAAATAAAATACATTTCTTTTTCAAAGTGCAATGAGTAGATTTACGTATAGATAGTAAAAATAGCGTAAATTATTATACATATAAAGAAATCAAGGACTTTAAACATGGATATATTTCTTCGGAAAGGTAAACTTCTAGATATTCATATATAATATATATATATATATATATATATATATATATATATATATATATATATATATACAATGTGATATATATGAGGTAGTTGCCAAGCACGATGTTTGTGAAGGAATTAACAAACATTTTACTCCATTTTGTCCGGATTGATTTTATGTACGTTAACATCCATTGTGTATATGTCGTATGTGCACACTCTATAAGTTTTTGTTTTTGTTTTTTTTAATTTAATTTTTATTTCTTTGTTTTTTTATTTTTATGTATTTATTTTTGTTAAACTCCCAAATGTTTCCGCTAAAAGTTAACTTCAAGGCAAGCTGCAAACAACGCGTTTATATATTATTTTTTTTTTTACCTATACCCGAATTCCGGGACCTGGATACTGTCATATGGCACGCGAAATTAACCAAAACTTAGATAAACCGGGTTTATCGCAGGAAAACCCGGTTTACTGGGTCGGTAATCCTGGTTTAGCTTAGAAAACCCCCATAACCGACCGGTAATTGGGGTTTGCAACATTTAATACATGTTAACCTCCGCTTCCAATGAGTTTTTATTGCTTAACCTACTTTACCGGTCGGTAAAGTGGTTTTTCCTGCGCTAATTTAACCAAAACCCAGGAAAACCGGGTTTATCGACCGGTAATCCTGGTTTAACTACAAACAACCCCCATTACCGAACGGAAGTTTCCAAAGTTAAATGCATGTTAACCTCCGCTTTCTATGAGTTTTTATTGTTAAACCTACTTAAGTAAAGTAGGTTTAACAGAGCGGAATTAACCAAAAGTAGGAAAACCAGGTTTATCGGTAGGTAATCTTGGTTTACCGATCAAAACCACAATTACCGAAAAGCTGATATGATTTGTTAGAGAATTTTTGATGTAACCAATCAATAAAAATAGATCTAGTATTGAAATCACTATTTGGTTATTTTAATATTCATTTTTTATCTCATCGTGTCTATTTATTTATAAAAAGAGTATTTTTGAGATTTAAATCTTGAAAAAAATAAAAAGAAATATTTTTCTGTATTATCTACAAAATATTTATAATAAAAAAGAATGCAATTTTTCTGTTCATTTTGAAAATGAATTTCAAATATTAAATATCTGTTCATTTGATACACCTTTAATATTCAAAATGCATGCGATCAACTGTTTCTGATTCTTTCTTAATGATGCATAATTATATTTCTACTATTCAAAAGTTTATTGGGGCAATAAAACTGCTGATTCGAAGTAAAAAGACATTTTCTGTTTACAAGTCCATAGAAATCTAATCAACATGTGAGACCGTATTTTTCCTAAAAATAACACAATTATAACCCCTTTATTTTGAAATATTTGTACATATATGCTTTCAACCCTTACGGAATAACTGTGCATTTCTGAATAAAGTTTTTTTGTCATTTTTTGGTGTGGGAGAAAAAACATCTCATTTCTGATATATGTAATGTTTCTACACATCTCTAATGGTTTGTGTAAATCGAGTAGGCCGGATATGTTTTTCTTTTGAAACAATAAACGGAATGTAATTACTTCTCTAAAATAATCTGAATGATTGTATGAGAAAAGTAACACGAGATTTCTTATAGCAACAGATGAAAATTTCACACTGGACATGCATTTCTTTTCTTACAATACCGATTTCTAAAATGTGCAAATATTCTAATTTGTTAATATGAACGGTCAGTTGATTTACGTACACATATCATGCCCTGTTTAATCGATTTCTTAAGAACGTGCATTTTGCGTATGACTGTCGTACGTTAAATACAGCAAAATTCGAAACACATGCGCGTTTCATTAAACGGCCTAAACAAACAATGTGCACGGACCAGGTGTTGTTATTCAGGTAAACATTGTGAGACGGGAAAACAAAGAAGTTTATTTGCAAGTTCAACAACTATACAACTATACTGCCGGGGGGTAACTTCCATTATTATGGTATACAGGGTTGTGCAAAAAAAAATCGGGTATAGTTTATTAGCAAATTCAACAACTACATTCGGGGGGGTAACTTCCATTATTTTGATATACAGGGATGTGCCAAAAATTCGGGTATATTTTTTTTGCATGAAATATATAAATTTGGTTTGTTTTTATTAAACCGCTTGTATGTAAATTTGCATTAAGAAAAAATAATTTATGACATCAGAAGAAATGCACCAATTTTAATGGTGCTCAGCTTCTGTAATATAAACACATTTTTAATTCCTAATGTATTTTTTATTAAATGTTAAAGATCTAAAACAAACAAGCCATTTTTTGTGAAAACAAATGTCATTATGAAGCAGCAGCAACATTTCTGCACTGATGAGACATAACTTGTCGAAATGCGCATATGCAGAAAGTAAATTCACAGTAACTTCGGTATTTAGTTATTTGTATGGAAAGTGTACGAAAACAAAAGTCCAAGAATTGCTTTCCTTAAAATGGCCTTGTTGTAAAGTTAATTATCCAGAGTTACCAAAGGAGTTATTCCTGACCATTTTGTACAGGAGCACCAAGAGTTGAATTTTCATTTTTTTGCGTCATTTTTGCATTTTTAGGTGAAAAAGTGATTTTTTAGAGATTATAAATGAGATATCAAAATTCTTTCATTTTTTAAGAATTTTGTAAGAATGATTACATCAACAACGTGTAAAAATTTCAACATGTTCTAACAAGTATTTGAAGAGATATTTGCTTATGAATTTTAAGATACAAAGAAATACACGTTGGTGGTGCGTTTCTTTTGATGTTCAAAATAAGTTGGTACCATAAAAGCAAAAAAGGGGCAATTATTTATGAGACAGCAGAATTATTTTCTGTAAATTTACAATGATAAACATACTTAATGCATTGTTTCTTTGATTTTTTTAAAATATTTTTTAAGTTAAAACAATGGTATTTTTAATATATCCGGGTCCTAAATTCAATGTTTTTATATAAATTTGGGGTATGTTTTACGTACGGGAGTTCATAAATTCGGAAGCATGTTATCCAGATCGATTTGGTAACCCCCTTCCCATCCGGGACTATACTAGTGCGACAATGGAAATTACTCAAAACTATATAACTTTATTCAAATACCCATTCGAGTTGTAGTACATCACATAAGAACGTAAGATAACTTAAAAGAAAATAAAACAGTTAATTGTCTCCTCTCCACAGTTCTAATGAATGTTGTAAAAAAGAAACGACTGTTTAATATTTGTATCAAAATTGACACAAGCAGAGAAAATTATAGGAGTTTATCCCCGTTTTATAGTACAAACCATTCAACTGTCAGTGGACCCAGCTACCCCCGACCCCTTCTGAAAAAATAATAATTTTATGGCTAACCACAAAACTCTTTAAACATGTCTTTTTCGACCTAAAAAAATCCAAGATTTCCGCCACGATCCAACAAAGTTCAACCTACGAACCCTTCAACCTCGTCAAAATCACCGAGTTGAATGGAACAAACTTTCCATCGTCCTTGGTGGTCTCTCCAAAAATAAATGGAATACCATCGGTCGATGTTGTATGATGTAAAAAATGTATAGTTTATTCGTATTCTGGAGGACTATTTTAGGATATGAAAAATTTGCCTCTTCAACCTCTAGAGATTTATCAGTTTTGTCGTATTTTAAAATATGAATACTTTGTCTATGTAACAGAGATTTGCTTTAGCCTGTTACAATAAACTGCAAGCAAGCATAGCGCTGGGATGTTCCTTGAGAAACTTTCAACAAATAGTTTGTTAGCAAAAATGTAACGTTTACTTTCATTGGCTTGTCGATAACAACAAGGCGGGGCTTGCACTGAAGTGAGAAACCATAATCGGAACAAGCACATGATTTCTTTTGTATCTTGTTGTAGATAGAATATTAAATTGTCCATGTTTTTACCGAAGTTTTCATAAAAAATTATTCTTTAGAATTGGTGAATAGTTTGTGTTACATTATGATCAAAATAAAATATTTTTCCAATTCTGTATTAGTACAGAAGAAGAAGAAGAAGAATGTTTCATTGTCCATTAAAATGGGGCCACGAGGGGCATGATACAAAAACACATACAAATAAGCAAAGTAAAACAGAGTACAATTTAACATGACAATATATACACGCTCATGTGTATAAATCAACACATTATAATGACCATATATATATATATATATATATATATATATATATTATATATATAGTGCACTCAAGTGCAACCATGGCGAGGTTTCTGCAAATAAGTACATAAGTAAACTATGTGAAAGATGACGAAGAGTAACTGACATAACTAGAAAACCTCTGTTACATAGGCTAGCAAATCTCTGTTACATACGCAAAGTATTCATATTTCAAAATATTCTTGTAGAAAACGAAAAACAGACAAATCTCTAGAGGTTGAAGAGGCAAATTTTTCATATCCTAATATTCCTGCAGAATACGTATATGTTATCGGGCTCTTGACAGCTATGTATCGTAAAATATCATCCCGTGAGCCAGAATATGAAGCACAGGGACCAGTGAGCGTAGCGAACAAGCCCCAAGCTTCATATTCTGGCGAGCGGGATGATATTTTACAAAACATCAACTGTCAAAAGCCCGATAACTTGTTTATTATCCTTTATTTTGCATTTTAGATTTGTATTTATTGAACCAAGGTTTCAAATTCTCCCAAAGTTGTGCAGGAAATTCGACAAACATGTCATTCTCGCCTTTTCAGCAAGTTTAAGATTCAAAAACATGTTTTGTAGTTTTTCATCACTTTAGCGGCAACGGTTTTGCAACTGAATGAATTTTTGAACGAACTACTCGAAATAATGCCGATTTTTAATGTAGCAGCCAGCAAACTTTGGCTGTTACGACATTCTTTTGTTCCTTGGAGCTTTTATGACGTCATAATGTGAAACGTCAAAGCTCTGCAGGATATATCAACGACCTAGTTTCTACAATTTTTCTGACATCTAGTTTATCTATTTGTGTACTCATGGTTTTGGTTTGAATGTTTAATCGGAAACAACAAATGCAATAGATGTTTATTTGTATCCGTTTGCTTTCGTTTGAAAACTTGAATAAAAGTTATTTCCTTTCAAACTTTGGGAGAATCGCTCAACCTCTGATATATCCGGGTCAACCGGATATGGCCTGGGTTGGCTTGGAAATACCAGTGGCGGTAATTCCCACTAGTAATTACCGAGAATTACCGTCCTGGGAAATACTGCTTATTTTCAAGAAGTTGGAAATACTCGGAAATATGAAAAAAAATGACTCAAATTAAGTCCTTTTGAAACAAAAAAAGTATTTGTTTAATTCTATTTTTTTAAATTTATATATCCTTTAAAATTGTGTTTGAAATACATTTAATTAATTTCTCAATTAAAAAACAGGTGTATTTTTTATATTATTTTAAAATCTAGGTAGTTATGAAAACATTCCTTTATAAATCAATTTGATGTTAGAAAATTTAAACATACCCAAGCCAATCATTGACATTTATGTTATTTTAGTAATTAACACTCTCGTATTTCACAAATTTTAGTTGTTGAATGAAATATTTATGACAAATATTAGTACCTTAATAAATTTTATTCCTGTTTATAAAAACAATAATACAAAGCAAATGCATTTCAAGGTATTACAATGATTACCATTGAATGGAGGTGATGTTTAATACCGAAGACTTTTGTTGCTTTATTATTTGGAATTGTCATATGGTAGTGGGAGAAAATGAAATTCCCTATGTATACATCCACTAGGACATATTTGATCTATTTATTCAACTTTTAACTACAATGTTCTGAAGTTATATTAATTGACAGTATATTTCCCAGTATTGTCCGGGAATTACCAGTATTTCCCGGGAATTCCCAGTATTTCCCACCGTTATGGGAAATATGAGTATTTCCCGCTTTTTGCCAACCCTGGAGATGGCTGCTGCGGAAATGATCTGCAGGCTGATATAACCATGGGGAAGGATGATAAGAATAAATTATACATTTTTACATCATACAACATCGACCGATGATATTCTATTTATTTTTGGAGAGACCACCAAGGACTATTGAAAGTTTGTTCCATCTAACTCGGTTATTTTAACGAGGATGAAGGGCTCGTAGTTTGAACTTGGTCATCAGATTATTATTTTTAGAGGGGTGGCTGGCACTACTGACAGTAGAAAGGTTTGTTCTATACAACGGCATACTCCAAAGTGCTTATTTATTAACAAACTTGTTTTCGTCTTGATATAGCTGAAATATTGCTGAGTAGACGTTAAACAATATTCAATCAATCAATCAATCTATACAACGGGGATCAACTCCTATAATTATCTCTGCTTGTGTCAAGTTTGATATTTATGTTGTTTTTTATCATTCCAATTGTCGCACTAGTATAGTCCCAGGAGAGGGACTTGGAATATTTTGGGGTAGGGATGTGCCAAATCGATCTCGAAAACATGCTCCGTAATTTATATATTCCAGTACGTAAAACATCCCCCAAATTTATATAACAATATTAAATTTAGGACCCGAATATATTAAAATACCATCGATTTAACATGAAGATTTAAAAAAATCAAAGAAACAAAGCATTAAGTACGTTTTTGGTGTACATTTAAAGA
This sequence comes from Modiolus philippinarum, assembly GCA_002080025.1. Taxonomy (NCBI): domain Eukaryota; kingdom Metazoa; phylum Mollusca; class Bivalvia; order Mytilida; family Modiolidae; genus Modiolus; species Modiolus philippinarum. The sequence continues at coordinate 8,878 of MJUU01054067.1, read as the reverse complement.
AAATAATTCTGCTTTCACATAAATAATTGCCATTTTTTGGGGGCAGGGGTGGGCTTTTTTGGTACCAACATTTATATAAATTATTTTTTCCTAATGCAAATGTATATACAAATGGTTTAAAAACACACCGAAATTTATATATTTCATGCAAAAAATGTACCGAATTTTTTGCACATCCCAGTAGATAAAAAAAAATGGAAGTATGGAAGTTAGCTCCCCCGAGAGTATTTTTGTTGAATTTGCAAGTGAACTATACCCGAATTTCTTGCACATCCCCGTATAACATAATAATGGAAGTAACCAACTCCAACCCCCACCCACCCACCCCCTACCCCCACCCAAGTATAGTTGTTAAACTAGCAAGTGAACTTCTTTGTTTTCCCGTCTCACAATGTTTAAATGATTTTAATATCCGTCCCACTCCTACTACTAACATATACAAACGCGGAGTAGTCTGACACCACTGAAAAAGATCCGCGAATTTTCATTACACTTTATTCTGTTATACGAGGACAAATCTTACCTCCGCATTTTTCAATTGAAATACATAGACAGCTTTGGCTGACTTGATATTCTTCCCGGTGATTCAGCATGTTTAGGAATATTTTGTAGATAAATATGCAAGATGGCACAAACAAGCAGAACAAGTTCTTTGGTGATGTTTAAAAATTGTTTATTTATTTATCTTTTATTGGGGATGGGGTGGCAGAAGAGTTGAATAAACCTATCCACCAACATATTCCCCAGATCAGAAACTGATTTCTTAAAATAAAAACTTTTTTGATATCCTGGACTTGCAATCTTATGAAAATACAGTTCTTTTGCGTACGCGTAGGATGCAAGACTTTCCTTAAGACAAGCTATTTCGGAAAACAAACTACAAAATCTAGTTGGTTTTACAGTCACACATTTAAATATTTGAGCTATCCAATACGGCCATAGCCAATATTCACCTGCAGACCCAACCTTGGAAAAAGTCGGTCCCAGTTGGGTTCCGGGAAAAAACGGGGAGAAAAGAGTTCCAGTTGATTTGTTTTGCCATTTTTTAAATCTATTTTTGCCTAAATTCTGCAAGAAATTGAAGGAGGGAAATCCAGAAAAGGGAGGTTCCAACATCCAGAACTCCCGACTCTGACTCCCGCTAATGGTATTCATCTTTTTCTGAGTAAATATTTAAATAAAAAAAAACTTTTGCAACTGCGTATTTTATCAAAAATATTCAAGCACCTGAATCGCACCAATGTAGGATTGTTTCAATATTACATATGAAACTCTCATTCAACCGGCAGATCCAGAATAAAAAGGGTGTGTTGCAATGGAGTTCAGGGAGGAGAGATTTTGCAAAGTTCTCTTTAAGAAATGAATAAAACTTCCAAGAAAAAAGTGGGGGTTTACCCTCAACACCATGAATCAGCCTATATATCTCGGTTGATTTTCTGTCTAGCAACTTTTTACCACTATTCTTCCATTTGAATATATTATTTTACGCGGGAGTACTTCACGTGCTATTGTTTTACTATTGGTAGTAAAAACGTCAATTCCATTTCCTTATTTGGTCATTATTATTGTCAGAAAACACGATTGGTTGTATACATATTTTGCTGCCAGTGAAATTGATTGTAACAACTTCTAAAGAGTTTTGTTGAACACGTGAATACTTTGTTTACCTATTTGTGCCAAACATGTCAGCGCTAAGCTCGGTCGCAGTTTATTGTACTTTTCGTCATGTTTCATACACTTATGTACTTATACAGAATACAAAAGAAAGCCGTTCCATTTATCGGAAAAAAATATTTTATTTTGATCGTAATGTGAGTCAAACTATTTAACAAGAATAAAACTTCTATAAAAACTTCGGTAAAAACTTGGACAATTCAATATTCTATCTACAATAAGATACAAAAGAAATCACATGCACGTTCTAATTATGGTTTCTCGCTTCAGTGCAAGCCTCGCCTTTTTGTTATCGACAAGCCAATGAAAGTAAACGTTAAATTTTCGCTTACAAACAATTTGTTGAAACTTTTTCAAGGAACATCCCAGCGCTAAGCTTTGTTGCAAATAAAATCCGGTTTCGGGCCAGTACCGAAGTACTAGCTACTGGGTGGGTGAATACCCATCGGGGACTAACAGTCAACCAGCAGAGGTATCGACGTAGTGATAATAAATAACAAATACCGAAGATACTGTTATTGCAACAGTCAAGCAAGTGACAAAAGTTTCAATTCAAAGAGATTTAATTTCACACCCCAAGCCGACGCTCGTAAATACTGACCGCAGGTATAGATAATTGATTGACAGCGATGTATGTAAATCAATTGATCGAAAGCGCGACCCGGAGAAGATTTTAAATTTGATTGGATAGTTTTATTATTATGCTACCATTCAAATGTAAAATCTTATCAAGACGCTCCTTTCAATCAGTTATTCTGCATACACGATCTGTGTTGTCTGCTGTCAATAAATTAACCATGTGTAAAATGTGTATCTTTCTCCACAGGCAGTCTTTCGAAACGTCGGCTTGGGGTGTAAAATTACATCTATTCAAAATGAAACTTTTGCCACTTGCATGACCGTTGCAATAATTTTGATTCTGCATATGCGCATTGCGACAACATATGTCTCTTCAGCGCATATAGAATCAAAACATTTGAACATCATAAATCGAAAAATCGAAATATATGTGTAAATTCTGATAAAGAACAAATTACCAATAGGGTCTAAACAGTTAAGCTAAACCAAACCACGAGTGGCAAACGGAAAGACTTGCCCCCGCTTTTATAAGGATGACACAAGCAAAATAACCATCTCTGCTACCCTATTTATGTGTTTATCCCCTAAAATACTCAACAGCTAAAATGAGCTAAATATATAAACGTATACGTTTATACGTAAACTTTTCCGTATACAGAATCAATGCAATAGGTCTAATAGAGATTTCTCGATAACTGACGAACGAACGTAACTTTCCCTAACACTACGAAAGAAATCAAAACTACGAAAGAATTTTGAAAGGGAGAAATCATTATTATAATCTTGTACCAATTCAGCATTTAAGTCTGATTGTGCATTTGATAAGCACATGCTTTGTGATACATCCGTCTTCCAACAAGGTCTAGAGACTATATATACACAAGATATCCCCGTCCGGTGGATTTGGGATATCGGAACTGTTGGCGTGGTCGAGAAGAGCGTGTAGGAACTTAATATTGTAAAGACGGGTCATCATGAGTGGAGGAAAGGGTTAAGGGAGACCATGAGAAAGGGGACGGGAGAAAGGAGAAAGGGGCGGGAGAAAGGGGCAAGGGGCGGGAGAAAGGAGATGGGTGTGAGAAAGAAGGAAGGGGGTATGAGAATAGAGAAAAGGGCGAGAAAGGGAGAAAGGAGACAAAAATGAAAGGGAGACCAAGTGAAAGGGAACGGGAGTCAGATAAGAGGGGACAGGAGAAAGGAGAGCGGGACGGAAGAAAGGAGCAAGCGGCGGAGAAAGGAGATAGACATCACCCTGTCCACCCCCACATTAGTCAAGGTGACTGGCAATAGTTGTTTCGACAATGGTTGTGGGTCCATATCTTTATACCCCGCTTGAAAAGTAGGGGATATATAGTGATATGGTTGTCCGTCTGTACGTGCGTCCATTTGTGCGTATGGCCGTTACACCTCCGATTACCCATTTCTTCTCCGCTACTCATCTTGATTCAATATGTAGATGTAAACCTCCCATTTCAGAATTCGATTTGATTTTTGTTTAGGGTTTCCCGCAAGAGATGGACTTAGACAATACCCATCTCTTATCAGCTAGGCGTTGTGTGCCACTGAATAGATTTTCATGAAATTTGATCACAATCTTTGTGACATATTGTTGATGTGAACCTCCTATTTCAGAATTTGATTTGATAGTATACACCGAATAACGAAGCCGGGAAAAGGGGAAAATTTTAAAACCAAACAGGAATTAAATGAGGATCGGGTATATATTAGTGAGTTTTGCTCACAGTTTTTCTAGTTTAGCTTAGACCATTTGATATCACAGTACCCAGTAGAGTGTTTATTTGCCTTCAAATTTTGTAATGATCTGATGGTTATTGACATGGACTTTTTGTGTTTGATTTATTCTGCTCGGCTGTTAAAATTAGTTTTGTGTTCGATTTCATATCGCCGTCTTACAATTGCTGACTGGCCTTGTGTATCTTTATTTAACAGGCATGTAACGTAGCGATCTTACACACAAAAATATAACAAATATTCGGCCGTTGACAGACTAGGCATGTTTGCCTCGAACAACTAATATAACACGCCTAGCCTGCTAATTTGGCAAATTTCGCTGCGTTAAATAACAATTTCAGTTCACATATGGAGTCAAAGGATATATGTCTCAGCAATTGAATTCAATAATTTTTAATAATTGCAAACTCAACAATTTTATTTTGACTTTAAGCATTAGCCACTGGTTCTTCAGGGTTAATGGCTCTCCGATAATTCATATCATATTTCATCTATGATCGACCATGGCGATCAGTAGCAGTTAATTTGATATCATATGACATTTCACATTTCAGATTTATTATATTATTGTAATCTATCAATAAATTGCTGTGGCCATTTACTGCCAAAAATATTACCAGTTGTTGAAATTTATTGAGCATCTCTTACAACAAATATTCGACCACTCTTATGAAATCGTACTTGTTTCAAATATTGTTTATTTCAATTACATTCAACCGATAACAAGAAAATTTCAAACAACTTTATCGCACATTTTCTTGATAGTTCAGTCGCTAATTTTGTATCGTGACGTCCAATATATCCATTTTGTGCTTTTTTTCACTTAAGGAAATTTTAGACTGATTAGGAAATAAATTTTTTAAGCAATGTTAACATGTACAAGATTGCAAAAGAATTTAAGCAACAGGTGCGTAACATGATACCTTGCATGTATGTAAAATACCAAAATTTTAAGTCACGTATTTCAAACGTCAAAGCTCCGTTTACATGCACAAGACACCGGCGGATCCTGCCTTCGCAACAATGGAATCCACGGAGAAAATTGGATTCCACCTTATTTTTTTCTCCATTTTTTTTCCATAAAAGAGGATGTTCCCAATTCCCGACACAGCTCTGTATCCGCCTAATTAAGAATTTGCACAAGTATATGAATTTTAGGGGTGTAAAAAACCCAAATATTGTAATTAAAATTCACCATTTTAGTCTGAGGGTGACGGTTTAAAACAAGCCAATTTCAAGCGGCAAAAAAGGTCCAAAACATATTCGAAATTTTCAGGAAAAATATAGTTTAATAAAACTTGGATTTGGATGTATATATCTAGTTTCCTTTTTACTTATGAGAGAGTCATTGACACTTGTTTTTTTTTTCCTTTTATGCT
>MJUU01054065.1:19489-30475 GCA_002080025.1 Modiolus philippinarum | reverse complement strand
AATAAAGCAAAAAAGACACAAAACAAAACGAAAACAAAATAATAAAAATAAAAAAGGAATAAGGTAGCAATAGAAAAGACAGCCAGAAACAAATAAAAAAAGGAATAAGGTAGCAATAGAAATGACAGCCAGAAACAAATAAAAAAGGAATAAGGTAGCAATAGAAAAGACAGCCAGAAACAAATAAAAAAGGAATAAGGTAGCAATAGAAAAGACAGCCAGAAACAAATAAAAAAAGCAATAAGGTAGCAATAGAAAAGACAGCCAGAAACAAATAAAAAAGCAATAAGGTAGCAATAGAAAAGACAGCCAGAAACAAATAAAATACAAAAACAAGTTTATTTAAAAAATTCAAATGCACGTAGCATGGTGGCATGGGATTTAAACTTTGATTTTTTTATGACAAACTTATCAGGATGATAGGTTTAAGCTATGATCAGGTGATCAGTCATGACAAACAGAAAAGAAAGCACAAAAAAATATCAGTCAAGTCGTTGCAAATTAATTTAAATATATCGGAACGAAAAATGTTACTAACATGTAAAAAACGCTTTACTTAAATGAAATATAGTCATCAATATTAATTACAAGACAAAACAAGTGTAGGTAAATAAAAAAATACCGAAGTCACTATTCTGCATATGCGCATTTCGACAACTTATGTCTCATCAGTGCAGATTGAATCAAAACAATTCGAAGTCCATTAGCCAAAACAACGTGGAAAAGCTGAAAGAGAACAAATAACCAAAAGAATCTAAATAGAAAAGCCAAAATACAGCTAAGGACAGAGCTATGCATGAGCGAGATACTCCTTAGTTTTAAACATAATTTTGTTAACTTTAGATATTGCAAGTTTCAATAAAATTGGTAGCTTATGAATAGAAGTAAGCATTGGCCTAAAACTAAGTATAAGGTACTTTTAACTACTTTCAATGACATACCACCGTTTCCAATCACAGTATTATTACTTTTCAACGTTTTCTTACGAATGCAACAAAAAATATAACAGTTATATAAATATTTCATACTTTCAATGCATCAATTGTATATTTGACAATTAACCTCAAGCCTAAGCAACGTCAGAAATCCCAGTTTGCAGCCGGCTAATTTCAAACTAATTAATCATGTGATTTTTTTAATTCAATAATATTAATTGTTATTGTTATGTTCGTTTTCATTGGTCAACGTCAAGAAAACAACAGAGGTAAAGTAAGTGAGAACCGAACCGTCAATCCAAAAGCGAACAATCCAAGGACAATGGCAACACCTGAAACAAAAAAGGGGGCAACAGAGACACAACATAGGTACGGCACAGAAAAGAAAAATGAAGACACACACACACACAAAGATGAACAACACGATGAAATGAAATGAAATGAAATGAAAGATGAAATTTTTCGACAAACACTTCCTGTCGTTTCATTCAATTCGAGGTAATATAGTACAGTAAATTTAGAAGTATACACTGGTTTGGGTATAGCAAATTGAAAGTATTCACACTAAAAGTAATTTTGAAGGTATTTGTTGTAAGAAAGAGGCTTTTCACTCACAAACTTCTCACTTTCTAAAGTTCGCATGTAAATCGGTGTCGAATCTCTAAAAGGATGTTACTGTTATTTCGATGATAAATTGTACTCTCAAAAGGAACACCGGTCGGTTATCTCCCTGTACCGAGTTAGTTATATATGGTTAAAGTGGAGATAATTTTAATTAGCATATCAATAGCCTATTTTGATATTGAAATTCAAAATTATCTCCACTTTGACCATATATAACTAACTTGGTACAGAGAGATAACCGACAAATGTTCCACTTTAGAAGTGTATGTTCGGTCCTTTGCATTGCTGAGAGCAATGTTAAATTCTATATCCTTATACGCTTTCGAAAGATGAATTCATGTTGCAAATGAAAAAAAATGACGAAAGATAAAATACGAACAAATAATAATAAAAGAAAAAAATAAATGGCAAAATATTTGAATTCATATGATTTCTTTCAAAATTGCAATATCTAAATTTTGTTAAAATTTGAGTATCCTTCTCTTCAAAAGGTGTGTCCAAAGCTGATTTTTTGGATTACGGTTTTGATCACATAGGTTACAAGTGTAGTTGTACTCCATCAGATACTACACATATTTGATTTTTGGTCTTCTAAATGATTTTATTCGATGTGCCACCGGCAGAAATTGCATTTACGAACTGATGTTTCCCAAACAATAACTGCACTTTGGTAAGTAGAAATTGCATTTACGAACTGATGTTTCCCAAACAATAACTGCCCTTTGGTATGTGAAAATTGCACTAAATTGTTAAAATTGTCAAAAAAAAATTGCAAATTAATAAATCAGTTAGTTCCATATTGAAATATAGATTTGCTATTGACGTGTGACAAACTGCTTCTAAAGTAAATTGTCGATTAACATGGGGACATGTGCGATATAATCTTATATGTATAAGAAATAATGTTACCGTTTGACCAAAACATAAATTTATAAACATATTACTTTTATTAATTACACCTGTTGGAATCTGAGCTATGTTTCTGTTGAAAGTAAGCATAAAAATGAATCACATTAACTATAACAAAGGGTTTTAACTATTAGAAAAAGATTGAAAGAGGCTATTTCTTTTATTTAATGGACTAAAATGGATTTATTAAATTCTACCGTTGGTTTGACCGATAAAATAAGGTGAACGATTTAGATAACCAGCGACTTAATAGCCACTCAGCATGCATTTTGTACAAGAAAATAAAGGCAATTATACCCTCGACCACCTTCAGTCTCTTTGTTAAAGAATGAAACGTACTCGGAGCAGTACCTTTTAAATACCACAGAATATTTTCGCCTCTGAAAACACGCAACCCAAAAAGCAACTTGCATTTGAGACCATAATGATTGTATATTATTAATGAATATAAGTGTCACCAGACTTGTTAAGAAATGTGCAAAATATATCTTAGCACACTAAAGCAATCTTTCAATAGTTCAATAAAGAATACAGTTTGATATCCTCGACTTATTCGCTTGTTTCATATATTTTAATTTTTAGGCAATCTTGTAGCAGATAAGGCATCTGGTGAATTACAGAGCTGATGTATTTGCTCATGGCGATTCCCGGGGGCAAATTATAGACATGAGAGGAGTTACATAGACTTTGAAAACAAAAATAAGACAAAAAAATGTCATGCGAAGCAAATTCAACCAATAAAGGAATACTTGATTTATATATTACAATATCTAAATTTTTGTAAATTTTGTTGAAAACTAAGGAGTATCTCCCTCATGCAAAGCTCTGTCCTTGGCTGATTTTGGCTTTACATTTAGATCATATTGGTTATTTGTTCTCTCTCAGTTTTTAAACATCTTTGAGTTTATGGTCTTCCAAACGTTTAGACTTTATCTGCACTGAAGAGACATAAGTTGTCGAAATGCGCATTTGCAGAATTTAAATTATCAGTAACTTCGGTATTTAGTCATTAGTTACACTTGTTAACATGCGACTAGGTGATGGCTTCGTAATTGTTATCGGTATTTACAGCCTCTTTACCTATTATCAAATGATACGGAAGTTTGCTTTCCGCTGATTTGCAAAACAGCATTTCTTTTCGTTACCTCAGAGTGAGTAAACCTCCTGCGAGATCTACTCCGATTTTTGACTAGACTAATCAGAAACGAGATTTATTTCTGAATAACCAGTCGCATACCGCTTTGTTTCTAACAAAAGTCTGGTTGTTTAGATTCTGTAAACATAAACTGGAGAACAATTCACCATGGTGGACAAAAAAACCTTGAACGAAATTATAACAGAAGATGATTCGGTTAATGCTATAGAAGAAGCACCGCATATCTGTTCATATTGACAAGCCAAACATAAAGAGATCACTGTTTTGCTGAATATATATCTTGCTGTTAGACACTGTTGAAATTTCCATATTTTTACTCACTCTGTGGGTAAGAACGAAAATGCTGTTTTGAAAAATCAACAAAACAAGACAAGAATCTTTATTCTCAAAAAAAACCAAATAAGACAATGCATGCAATGGTATAGAAAAAACAAAAGGCAAATTTCCTTATTACATTTATCAATTTGAAAGTAATAAGAATTTAAGATTAATGTTTTTTGATAGAAAATTGAAAACGAAGTAGTTAAAGCATTAAAAAAAGAAAAAAAAATAGGCAGGTTCATGATCCCGTTTTTAAGATGAAAATAATTGGCGGGAAACTGAACTCCCCTGTATTTTTGTAGGTTCAATATTAGCAAGGTCTGATATATGAATTAATGTGACAAAATAAATAGGATTTCAGAAAGTTTAATAGAATGCTCATATTGATGTATAAAATGACATTATGGATAAATATAAGGGGTCCATAGGTAAAAAACAATAATTCTTTTAAATAACTAAGTACCGAGGTTATTGTTAATTTTGTTTCTGCATATGCGCATTTTATGTCCCTTCAGTGCAGATAAAATCTTTACGTTTGGAAGACCAAGAAGTCAAAGATGTTTAAAAACTGATGTAGAACAAACAGGATAAGACCAAGGGTACAAAAATCTGAAAAAAAAATATATAATTAACACGAGGAGCTATTCTCTTTCAAAACTGAGGCGTTCATTGACTCTTTATTTTGGTATACTAATTTCTGCAAAGGATTGATTAACCTCGACCGCTGGCTTAGGTAAGTTTCTAGGACAAACGCGATGACTTCACTTTTCCAATTGTCAACTTCCCTTTTCTTTGTAGCAACATTCCAAAAGCACCGGCATTTGGAGTTTACATCTCCCAACTCATTCGCTACTCATGGATCTATGGTCGATACATTGACTACCTTGATAGAGCTCAGTTGCTTACAAATAGGCTAATTAAGCAAGGGTATGTTGCCCATAACTTGAGGTTATCACTACAGAAGTTTTACTCTTGTGGACCGTTATGGGATATCTGTTTTCCAGATGACAACAGATCTTTCTCTTTGCCACTAAAGTTTATTTTTCCTCTACCTGATTTGACTTTAATACCGGATTTGACATGTTCAACACGGCGGGTGTCTTATAAGAAGCAGGGGATGCCTACTCTAATGGTGCACACGATCTCACCCATTGTTTTTATTGGGTCCGTGTTGTTCATTTTTGTATACATGTGTGTCTTCATTTTCTTTTCTGTGCCGTGCTCATGTTATGTCTTTGTTTTCCGACGTTGCCACTGTCCTTGGATTGTTGGTTTTAGACTGACGGTTCGGTTCTCACTAACTTTACCTTCTTGAGTAGGGATGGTGTTCTCGAAAGTATCCTAAGATTTGTCCTAAGATATATGCGAAATATCATAAGTTAGGAGAGCTTCGAGAACACGACTTAGGACATAGTAAATGTCAAATTTTCACGGCGTCGGTGCGGACTGGTACAAAATAAGTATTGTCAAGCATCTCTTAAATTCGCAATATCTATGCATCGCATATATTATTGTATACGACCATTTCGTATACAATAATCACAAAACGTTTACATTTTTTATCCTTCGCATGAAAGGTCAGTGGAAAACAAAATAAAAAGACAAAAAGGAGAAGCTACAGCTATATGGTCGAACTTGATAAGAAGGGGATTTTTCTATCGTTCACAACCAACTCTAGACTGTAGTACATATTGGTGTATGTTACAGCCGAAGTGATTGATTAAAATAGGAACTTTTCTGTAATGTACCGAACATTCCTCCTTGTCGAAGTTAATGGCAATGCATCTAACAGCCAAACTGAATTGTTTCGTCATATACAACACTTACATTTCAATATTTAAGTAAGCAGCCGGGCATGTTACAGGTGGTTAAGATTGGCCTGCCGTGCACAATATCGGGAGCATCGGGTACATTGCTTCATTATTAATTAAAAGCTTCAATAATAGTATATTTATTGTATGACAAAGTATTACATTTCTACAAGGATCGTAATGTTAACAAAAGAATATGACTAAATAAAGTAAATATTTTGGGTATACGGTTTCATTTTTATATGAAACTATACAAGTGTATATATGGGTGGATCTTATATAAATCAAAAGGAAGCTTTTGTGCATGTTATGGATCACACAAACGTGAACAATGTACGAGATAACATATTATATAAATTAATTCTGTAAGAAAAAATATAATTGATTCCCCAGATAGAATACAATATTTGAAAGATATCTTTTATATTATAGTAAATACTTACAACACAACGCCCAGGCTCTAGTTTTTTTTTAATTTAACAAATGTGCAGAGCATTTTGAACACGATCACAAAACACTGCAAGCAGAACATTAAGATATGAAAACATCAAACATCACAAAGATTGCCAATTTTGCTATGTTTACTTTCAAGGAACATTCCGCGTATACATTAAATTTTCATTGAACGAAACTAATTGGGGTCACAGTATAGCATGCTTGGTAGAGACGCAGTTTTACAAACCTTTGACCTGGGCAGATGGTCATGTTAATGAAGTCTGAATTTAATTTGTACAGTTATTTTCTGTCCTTTAAATATAGGCTCAGGTGTTATTCGCTAACAAGTAAAAATTGAAAATTCCCCAATTATAAATTATATGTAACATCAACAAGTTCTAATATTTCATCAAATAAAGTTGATTCACACATTTTAGTGATATTGGTTCACACCTTTAGTGATTTTGGTTTTACACATTTAGCGAGACTGCTCTACTTACAAATTTGGCGAAATTATGGAGGCCGGAAAGATGGGATCGTAAATCTTTGTTCATGGCCCTTTACATGATATATTTCATTCAGTGTTTCTTGATTTTGCATTGCTTAGTTTTCCTAACTGCTATTTTGAATGTTTGGCTTTGTTGTTTATCAAGCATAAGAAATCCAAGCACGTATCAAAAAGACTCAAATAAAATACGATAATGTTGGTTTTGTACATGGGTCTTTAATTATGTGTACTTTTTACTTTGGCAAGACCCCCTAGTGTTATTTTTCATCACAATTCAATATACTTACCGGCAAAATATATAAAACCGAAATCTTGTTTGCTTTACCTACACCACTGCAATGTTTGCTACCTTATACTTCGTTTCGTATAAATCTGCCTGATTTTTTTTCGATAAGAGTATATCCCGGGATATACGAGGTACCTTCAATCCTGTAAAATATACTGACAACCATTTTTGTCATAAACATCAAAATTTAACAATAGGAATCAGATTTAAGACAAAGATTTGACGGAAATTTCCGATTACGTAAATAGAGTACACCAACGCGTGTCAATTAACGGGACTTAGGTGAACATATTACCATATTTGAAAAGATAAATAAAAGATTACCTTATATTTCTTGTCTTCTGTTTATTGTATAGATGTCTAAGCTTTAATTGAAAATCTGCAAACTGACATACGAACTGATAATACGGTTATATAAACCGTCTCTGATGGTCTAGAATTTCAAAAGCCAATACAATCTGTAAATTTACTTTCTGTAGTTTAATACCAAAGTCTGACATTTATTTGATAGCTACATCAAGAAATTGACTATCGTCAAATTTCAGCTCAGAAGTGTCATTCGATGTATCTGTGTATCTAAAGCAAAATAAGCTATTCTCGTGTGTCATGACAGCTTGAATGAATCTGTTCTTCTGTTTTGTTTGTTTAACTGAAATGCAATAATTTCAGGTAATTTTTCTGCATAATCCAACGTGTCATCTATACACATAAAATAAGAAGTGGAATTACAGCTGCATAACTTAATTTCTGTGATATCTGGTTCAGTGTATATTTGGGACATTATAAAGGTTGTCAGTGTGATAATATGACCGTCCTTAAAATAAGATAAGGACAAGCTAGAGGTTGTAGTAACAGTTGTATCAAGACCGACGAAAAATCTAAGGATAATGGCAACACCGAAAAAAACAAAGAAACAAAGACATAACTTGAGCACGGTACAGTTGGGAAAATGAAGAAGTACACACATACAAAAACGAACAACACGGACCCAAGAAAAACATGGGTGAGATCAGGTGCACCGATAAAGAAAGCATCCCCTGCTTCTTATAAGACACCCGTCGTGTTTAACATGTCAACTCCGGTAAGTAAAGTCAAATCCGAGAGAGGAAATACAAACTTAGTTGACAAAGAGAAAGATCTGTTGTCATCTGGGAAAATATATCCCATAGCGGCCCACACGATCGTGATGTCGACCGTAAAACGTATGTAGTGATGACTTCACACTGAGTCGAGCGTAAAACTTATGTAGTGATGACTTCACACTGAGTCGAGCGTAAAACTTATGTAGTAATGATTTCAAGTTATGGTTATCATTTCCTTGCTTAAGTAGCCTATTTGTAAGTAACCGGGCTCTATCGAGGTATTCAATGTATCGACCGCAGGCCCTTGAAAAGCGAATGAGTTTGGAGATGTAAACTCCACATGCAGGTGCTTTTGGAATTTTGCCAAAAAGAAAAGGGAAGCTGACCATTGGAAAAATGAAGTCATCGTGTTTTTCATACAGCCTAGTTTTTAGTGTACCTCTGTTGTCAATTTCAAGATGAAGGCCAAGGAACGACACCGATGTGGATGTATTTGTAGTATCCTTAATTTCAAGCTCTTTTGGAAAGAAAAGTTGAAGAAAATCACCAAAAGCGAGTGTTCTTTAGTGATAAAATATCATATATATGACGGAAGCTGAAATTAAAGGGCTGGGTGAGTTTTTTATCTTTATTTCGAAGAAGCCTTTGATGAATTCAGTCTCATTTGAGTGGAGAAACAGATCGGCTAAAAGAAGTGAACAGTTTGTTCCAATTGGAATTCCGATAGTCTGTTGAAAGACTGCTGAGTAGACATTAAACAATATTTTATCAATCAAAAGGATACCACATCTCTCATCCATCTTTGAATGACTTCACTCTTGTCCTGTGCTGGCGGCCTGCTTGTCACTGAAGGTATTTTCAGCCAAATTGTCTAGTACTTAGGGGTGGACCAGAAAACCGGTCAATCGAAAATTAACTATGTCTAAAGTTTAGGGATTTTGTAAAACTAAGAAATGTCACTCTCGTGGGAAGCTCTGTCCTTACCAGATTTTGGCATTACTTTTTGTTTTGTAGGTTATTTGTTATGTATTTTGATTTTTTTCTGCACTGAAGAGGCATAAGCTACTAAAATGACTATCTGCAGAAATAAAAATTACAATTTACTGCAATTTCGTTGTGGTTGTTGTTCTAAGCTTGCACTGTTGAAAAAATCTGCATACTGGTAAAATCAAGGTTATATGTGACATGTGTTAGTTGTAATTCGGAGTAATTCGGAGTAATTGTCTGAACTCGTTCAAATGAAAATTCAGGACGAGTTCATTGAATTAATTCTAAAATGCTAGACAAGTTCCTTTTCCATTTACTCCATCATTGCCTTTGTTCTCGTAGTAAAGAAATCAATGGTTCTTCATTAGCATATGCTAGTACATCTAAAAAATTGATGTTCGACATTTCTATCGGCTTTTTCTGAAATTCTCCATGGTGATTACAAGACGAAGAACAACAATTAAGTTGTCTTTGGGATAAAAGATATTGTCTCATTGTACATGTATTCGATATATAACTATTGTTATGTGTTATACCGAGAACCTATTTTTGTTTCATATCTGGTTCTGAGATCGAACTATTCCAGACCTTCTTGACGGTAAGGCCAAGACTACATGTGTACTAAAAACTGGACAGACGTCATGCGTCACATGGTGTCGTAAGAATGCAAGTTAATTATTACATTTTATTTAGTATAGAATTAATTTTATTTAGTATATTTCTCAGACAGGTGTATATAATCGCCCGTCTTTACGCCGTCACGATGCGGTTACGGTGCAGTGTAATTAGCAGGTATAAACCTCCCCATCAAAAGGAAATTGTTATTCTATGGGTGAAATTGTATATAAATTGTGCTTTATTTTAGCTTGAGAATGTCACCTATGACTTAATTCGTAAATTATTGGTGTCTAAAAGCATTTGGCAAATTGTTGTCAGTAATCAAAATTTTGTAAAGCTGAGTAAGCGAAGATATAAGGCAGATTTTTATTATATTTATCCGGAAATACAAGGGACTTTTATGTAACCATTGCATATTTATTCAAATATTTAATATCATTTATTGTAAATAATTCACAAAACCGCAAAAATAATAAAAGTCTAATACAACTAGTGACAAAACGAAGACTCAGATAAAATCAGTTTGAAATTTCACGACAGGAAAATAACACATGAACGTTACAATTTGTAATAAAACTGTTGTTGATCCTATTTAATAATAAAACATACAGCTTTAGCTTTTATTATATTACACTTTGCTTGCAAGATAACAATATTGGAAATGACAACGAAATAACTATGTGTTGACTTTAACTATATACTCACATTCTGCATACTAAAACTTGAAACTGAACACCCCATGCATATTTTAATGTCAACTGCAGTGACAGTAACAATGAAAATGTACATTTTTTGTAATATTGTAATCCACTGTCTTCTACGGTGTCTTTTTCATTTATGCCATTCAATGTTACCTGTAAATTAGAAAAAAAACAAATTACCGAAACAGCAGTAAATTCATGTCCTGCAGACTTAGTATTTTCTTCGGCGAAGATAAAACCATACATTTGGAAAACACATTACCCCTGTACCTAAATCTAGCGTCAAAATTAGGCATGGAACGACTTTTGCACGAGAAATCATATAATAAAATTTATGAATTTTGTATATCGCATTTTTCAATTTATTGGCTAGAAGGCAACAGCGAATTACTAGATCCCTGGACTAGTGAACTGATACATAACAAAAAGAAAAGAAAATCTTCTTTTTCTTGTAGGTTACTAAGATGAAACAACAGTTCTTTGTAAACTACATTTGTTGTTTTGTTATGTTTTGATAACTCCTGACGATGTAAATACTGTTGTATATATTGTTACAGGGTTATGACTTTGATCACCCCTCCTGGTATACATATAAGATGACTTTGATCACCCC
>MJUU01054065.1:6355-19406 GCA_002080025.1 Modiolus philippinarum | reverse complement strand
GGTATACATATAAGATGACTTTGATCACCCCTCCTGGTATACATATAGGATGATTTTGATCACCCCTCCTGGTATACATATAAGATGATTTTGATCACCCCTCCTGGTATACATATAAGATGACTTTGATCACCTCTCCTGGTATACATATAGGATGACTTTGATCACCCCTCCTGGTATACATATAAGATGACTTTGATCACCCCTCCTGGTATACATATAAGATGACTTTGATCACCCCTCCTGGTATACATATAAGATGATTTTCATCTTACTTTTGCAGTATCAAACAATACTTGTTTTGATGTATAATAACATGATTTAGTATTTTTCTTTTCTGTCGAAAAACTTGTTCTTGAAGAGTTACTGGCAGACAATTTACGAATTGAATCACTCCTATCGTTATATAACACTTGTTTTGCATGCAGTATTTTGGTCAATATCTTAACATTTCAACTTGTACTTCTGTTCGCGTTAGAAACACATGTTATACCATATTCTTGACCTGAGGCTGTGTCTGTTGTCATTGTAGTATAACATGCAATACTTCCGAAGCAGTAAATACGGTTGTCTAAAACAGCATTTTAAGAGATTTTTTACTATGTTTTCTAGTTATGCCATCTATGGAATACAAATATTCTGTTAAAGAGTTCACGCAAATAGAAAACGAAGCTCCCTCTTCAATACACGACAACCATCCATAATAAAACAACCGTAGGATAAACTGTATATTGTAACAGAACACAAGGATTAGTCTTGTTAACAATGAGGATGCAAATGAGACAAAGTCTCTACAAATACATGGTAGAACCAAGCAATGGAACAGCGCTTTTATTGTTGTTCTTCATCGTGAAGTCACCATGAGGCTTTCTACAATGAGCTTTGCTCATTCCTCATAGTAAGTTCAAGACGTCCCTTAGCACTGGTATGTAACGTTACATCCATGTTTTGAGCCTATTGATGCTGGATCGTCAACAAACATAAAATTAAATTGCTTTTTACAATCGCTGTCATCCGTTACCCTCATACACAAGTACCCATCACAATTTACTCTGTAATCAATAGTCATGCAAACACTGCAGATTTTGGGTCCTGTTTTATTCAATACAACGTCGTAGAGGAAAATATATGTTTACTACCGCAAGCTGTAACGTGACCAAAAACTGTCGGCACTTTATTCTGCTTTGCTTCTCAACAATATTACTCTTTCCATCTCGGAAATTGCTAAAGTTTTTCTGTTTTGACAATGGTAATGTGGTACATTTTGTATATGTCTAACTTTTGGAAAAAAGATAAAATGGAAGAATAACTCCTCTTTGAATCAAATAACAGTAAGATTTCACTGCTAAGGCTAAAATGAATAAAATGCAATTAAAATGATACCGGGTGAAAAGACACAAACCATAAACATTGTTTAAATGATAGAAAAAATGCTACTGCCCAGTGATGAACTAAGTACCCATCATAGTGGAGTACGTAAATTTTAGAAAATAATCAATTAAACGATCACTGCTTACTTTAGAGTTGTTGTTTATGTGTCTAGTAATAAGACGTCACTTGCTGACCCTCTTTATTCCATACACTGTCTAATGGGAATACACAGGAATATGTCGATCATGATCAATAAACTCGTATCATTTAATCCCGAAAACCGTTTCCACAAAGATACACATCATTTGAGACATCCCTTCATTGCTTATTTTAGACTGGAGTTTGTCTCTCCTGCAGTGTGGAGTCCATAAAAAGATTCCCCGTGCGAGAGATGTATGCACTATATATATTTTAGTTATGGTATACTTGTTCCTGAAAAAAAATCTCATATGGATGCACTCTCATAATTTCAAATTCTGGCATTTTATTTTTTGTGTTTTCAAAATTATTATTCTACCACCTGATTATTGTGCCCACATCTTATAATTTTATTATGCCAAGTTTTCTTACTATTGACTCGATGAGTGCCCTCTGGTTGTTTAAACGTTGTGATTGTCTTCTTTTGGTCTATTTGTCGGGCAATGGATGACAGCAATTGTAAGAATACTTTGCCAGTTGATATTTTGTTTGTTGACGATCCCGAATCCATGACATAATAAACATGGATGAAGCGTTGCTCGACATCCAGCAATGAATTCCGCTTAAACCAGTGCTAGGGGCCGTCTTGAACTTACTTTGAGGTATGAGCTTAGCTCATTGTTGAAGGCCTCGTGGTGAACAACAATAAAAGCGTTGTTCCAGTGCTTGTTTTTCCCACGTATTTGTGGAGATTTTCGTCTCGAAACAAATTATTTATTTTTTGCACGCGTATCAACAAAATATTTTTTTTCGAAATTAACATTATTTTTTTGGGCAGAAAGCCTCAATCAGAAAATTTTTTTCCATCATTTTGGCAGCCAAAATATTTTTTTCACATAAAATCAGATCCAAAATATTTTTTTTTAGAAAAAGACCATAGCCCCCCCCCTCCCCCCTTCAAGTTAAATGGTCGGTCCCTTATTGTCTTGAAATGTGTATTACGTGATTTGGAATTATATTACTACCACTACGCATCTGCAAAGTAACTGGTATTTTGATACTAGCATGAAATAATCATAAAATAATCATATCAACTATATAAATGCTGAAAGAAAGGAGTATCTCAATTGTGTATATCTCTCTCCTTTGTGGCTTTTTGTCACATTTTTTTCATTTGGTCCTATAACCATGCTTTTAGGAGTTTGGGTGTTATTTTGGTTTCCCATAGTTTTGGCCTTGAACAAAATTGATGAAACATTGTCTGTCGAAATTTTTTTCATCAGATAGACCATTTTTATCTCGACATACATACCATAGCTATACTACAATAGTTTTTGGATTTTGCAATCTGGTGTATATTGTATAATTTTTGAAGGAATCTGTAAAAACAAATGTATAACGGAAGGAGCAACTCAGAATTAGCAAATCTTCAGTTCAACGACAACAGGAAAAGACTTTTAAAGACAGACACAACATAATGTAAGTAAAAATGACTACCTTCCAGTTAATAAGATTAATTTAACAATGAACGGAATGAGTTCTAGCACTGTAGGTATGTTAACAGCAAAGGAGTCGTCAAGTACATGTCATTTTCATATGTGTGTGCAAATAAAGCATTAATACATTCTTTTAATAGTTAACAATAATGCAGTCGATACAAATAATTCATTATTGTACCAATAAAAGATAAAATTTTTGAAAATTCACGATTGAAAGGAGGAGACACCGCTCAAAATTAAACATATGGTAAAGGCCTTGTGACGTAATAATAACAATCATGTGCTGTTCATTTCAAAATTACTACCTTTAAAAATTACTCAATTCTATCACAAATAGTCGTTTAGCAAATTATGAACAGGATGGTTCAGAGCAAGATGAATATGTATGTTGATTGGAGAAAAAAAATCTATTATGACAATTACTTTCGATATTTTGATATAAAAGGGGTAATAACAAAATAACCGAACAGTATTGTCAGAGGGCAAAAAGACAAAGTGATGCAAAATCCACAGGAAAAACTGTAAACTGCTGGGTTTTTAAAATAAATAATGGGTTAAACCGATTTTATGGCGCGCCAAACCTTTCTTGGTCTTTGTATTCTTCGATTGTATGACAATTTACTTTTTTGTAAGATTATGCTGAAGTTTTTATTTTTTTTCTAACACTAATTAATCGAAATCTAACTGAGTTTTTACATGTATCTCTGAAAAGAAACTTGGACATTTCACTTAACATCTGAAGTTATGAGAGAATAAGCCCCTCTGTATCTATATATCGCCCTTCATGTACAAAGCCGGGGACAAGTCAAGTCATTCATGTACAAAGTCAGGGACAAGTCAAGTCCAATAAAATACCGGTATGTGCAAACTTATAAATCAGTAAACGTCCACTAGGAAACAACCAGTGGATGGCGGCTCGGAAAGCAGCCGTTACAACTGGCAATGTTCCCTAGACAAAGCGAAGTCAAGTATCACGAAAACATCTAAAAAACCTCAAGCGGAAAGGTTTATCCCGTGACATATGTCAAATAACGCTAAAGAATTACAGAGTCAGGGTTGACGATTCTTTCAAAGATAACATGTAGACTTTCTTTGAGACGGTATATAAAACCAAATAACAAAAGGAAAAAAATGTTCTAAGACATGATTAGATGACGGTTAAGTTCATTTGATACTGAGAATGTTGCCTACGAGCAACTACCATCACAATACACACCAGTCAACCTGGGAGAATAACCTGAAAAGCCAACAGTAGAACGAACAAGGATGAAAAGAAAAGAAAGGTCGACAAAAATCTTATGAGACATGCTTACATGACGGTTCAGTTCATTAATCAACAGCTTTTGATACTAACAATGTTGCACAACAGCAAACAATCATCACAATACACACCAGTCAAAGTGGAAGAATAACCTGAAACACCAACAACAAAACGACCGAGGAAGAAAAGTCGACAAAAATGTTATGAGACATGCTTAGATGACGGTTAAGTTTATTGAACAACAGCATGCCTACATATTATTGTAATATATTGTATTGATGGAGAAGACGATCTAAGATGGATTAACTTGTATGTTATCCATTTTGCTGTTTGTTATTGAGCAAATAAAATAAGTTTAAAGTAAAAGTAAACAACAGCATTTGATACTAACAATGTTATATACGAACAAACAACCATCACAATACACACCAATTAAAGTGGTAGAATAACCTGAAACACCAACAACAAAACAACCGAGGAAGAAAAGTCGACAAAAAATGTTATAAGACATGCTTAGATGATGTTCAAGTTCACTGATCAACAGCATTTGATACTGGCATTGTTACCTGCGAGCAAACTACCATCACAATACACACAAGTCAAACTGGAAGAATAACCTGCAACAAAATAGAACGGAGGAAGAAAAGGAAAGAAAAGTCGACAAGATTTAGCAAGAAAACAACTACACTGTACACATGTAGCTTGTACATGTGCTACAGGAATTTAATCAATCTGAAATTTCCATCCCGTATTGTTTATTAAAGAAATAACCCTGTGCGTCATTGAGGTGTTAATTTTACGAATTCAAAGACCAAGCCAATGGCTAAATGACAATAACCATATGCCATGATTTATTTCGATTCTAATATGATAGAAAATGGAATTTCCATTCTGAAAAGAAAGCAGATTTCCCTTCTCCACTGCTGTTTATGTCTATGATTTCACAATACACAATCTTACGTTTTCAAACAGATGAAGGTTCAAAATTTGAATCGAACGCAAAACAATACTAATTCACGTGTCTGAATGGCATGGTTTAGTTCAAAAATGGTCTTTAACCATTATTTCCTTTATAAACTAAGACAGACAAAATTAAAAACATGGTTGTTTTGCATCCCTTTTACACTTATTCTGACACCATCACGCATGTGCGAACTGTTACTGAGTATTATACTGGTTTGATGATTAACAAAACCCATGTTAGAATTAATTTTTGAATATGATATAAAGAATATTCTCTGATTGTCTGAAGATAGAAAGAACTTTCTATAACAGTCTGTCATTGGAATGAGAAAGAAAGACAACTTTCAGAGAGTTTAGGTTTCGGATTAGATAGAAAGAACATCTAATTAGATATAAAGAACATTCTCTAATGATATGTCAAGTTTACATCGGTTTCGACCCGTCAGATAAATTTTCTTTATTCAACGTATGTTGAATAAAGCCCGTGCTATTTCCCGCCAAATCTATTCCGAATACAATTCTTGGTGTTTATCATTGATCATTAGAGAAAAAGATTACACCCCTTTATCCCGATTATCCACTCTCGATAGTTAAATTTATAAATTTTAAAATGCTCGACAATCCTCGCAATTAAAATTTTAAAATTTAACTATCTCTAGTGGATAAAATATGGTAATGAACGGGATCTTGTGGTGTAATCTATATTTTTCTTGTAGTCTGTAGTTTAAAAGAAATAGAAACTGGCAACGTTTTCTTTATTCAACGTTATGTTGAATAAAGCCCCGTGCTATTTCCCGCCAAATCTATTCCGAATACAATTCTCGGTGATTAGAGAAAAAGATTACACCCCTTTATCCCGATTATCCACTCTCGATAGTTAAATTTATAAATTTTAAAATGCTCGACAAGCCTCGCAATTAAATTTTAAAATTTAACTATCTCTAGTGGATAAAATATGGTAATGAACGGGATCTTGTGGTGTAATCTATATTTTTCTTGTAGTCTGTAGTTTAAAAGAAATAGAAACAACTGGCAATGTTTTCTTTATTCAACGTTATGTTGAATAAAGCCCCGTGCTATTTCCCGCCAAATCTATTCCGAATACAATTCTCGGTGTTTATCATTGATCATTAGAGAAAAAGATTACACCCCTTTATCCCAATTATCCACTCTCGATAGTTAAATTTAAAAATTTTAAAATGCTCGGCAAGCCTCGCAATTAAAATTTTAAAATTTAACTGTCTCTAGTGGATAAAATATGGTAATGAACGGGATCTTGTGGTGTAATCTATATTTTTCTTGTAGTCTGTAGTTTAAAAGAAATAGAAAGAACATTCTCACTTTTGTGATGAATTGATTTGGACAACAAAATAAAAAAGAAAGTTAACGAATAAAAACAAATACTTCGTTGTGAATTTTGGCTTTGCTTAAAGTATTTACATATCTTTGACCTGCACTGTTGGCTAATGTCGGAAAAAATGAACATTCTTTTATTTTAGAAATTAAAGAAATTAAATTTACAGTGACTTCGGTATTTTGCTATTTAATGAGATAGAAATAACATTCTCTGGGAGTCTGATATTTAAATGAGACAGATAAGTGCATAATCTGATAGTGTGGTATTTCAAATACAATGGAAAGGCCTTTATCGGATAGTCTGGTATTTGAATGTGATGAAGAACTTTTTCTGATTCTCTTCTCTTTTGACAAGATAGAAAGAACATTCTCTGGTAGTCTGCTATTTGAATGAAATAAAAAGTGTAGTCTCTGGTAGGCTAATAATCAAATGAGATAGAAAGAATATTCTCTGATAGATTGGTATTTGAATGAGTAAGAAAAGATCACCCTCTTATAGTGTGATATTTGAACAAGAAAGTAAAAACATTCTCTACTGCCTGGTATTCGAATGAGACAAAAATAGCGTATCTGGTAGTATGGTATCAATGAGATAGAAAGAACATTCTTTGATAGCTTAGTATTTGAATGAGATAGAAAGGCAGAAAGGCCATTCTCTGTTAATACGGTATTTGAATGAGAGAAAGTACATTCTCTGATAGTCTGCTATTTTAATGATAAAGAAAGAACATTCTCCGATAGTCTGCTATTTGAATGAGACAGAAAGAACATTCTCTGATAATCTGCTATTTGAATGTGACAGGTGGAACATTCTATAATGGTATGGTATTTGAAGATTCTCTAGTAGTATTGTATTTAAATGGGTTAGAAAAGATCATTATCTCACGTCCTTGTTTTGTCTTTGTTTCTCTCTGTTGCCGTTTTTGACATGTCTTTGGACTTTGATTTTTTGATCATCACTTCCCTTGTTCCTTCGGTATTCTACTGCCGTTGTCTCTTACAGTGAAATATTTGAAAAAGAAAGTCTGGTATTCGAAGAAGGCAAAAATAGCGTTCTCTAGTAGTCTGGTATTTAAATGAGAGAGAGAGAGAGCATTCTCTGATAGTGTGGTTATTGAATGAGATAGAAAGAGCATTGCCTGGTATTTAAATGAGATGAAAAGAACATTCTCTGATAGCCATGTATTTGAATGAGGTGGAAAGAGCGTTGTGTGGTAGTCATGTATTTAAAGGAGACAGAAAGGACATCCTTTGATAATATTGTATTTGAATGAGAGCGTAAGAACATTCATTCTCGGATATTCTGGTATTCAATACGATCAAAGCACCAATTATCTAATATTAGGATGCTCTATTGAACTGTGCTGTCTTATTTTTGTGGCTCTCGGCATATCATTCTCAAATGACGATAACTTTGTCGACGTACCGGGTGTTAAGAAAAGAAATCGTCATAAATTAAACCCAAATTGCTAAATCACTTCAGAGAAACGTAAAGAACTAATTATGAGAGAATAATGGTCAATTATAAAAATTGACTACTGTTATTTTCAAAATTTTAGTTAAATTCTATACCAAGAATTAAGTATCCCTTTAAAATGTTGAACGTCAAGTTATTTTCCTTTTTAATTTTCGAAAAAATTGCCATCCTTTCCAAATATATGACTATCTTTAATTTCTGTATTTCAGCTTAAGATGCCATTCAAAACCTGAAAGCTAAAATGCAGGCATTTTGAAGTATTTTTCACAGGGAGAGTAATTCCATAATAAGATACAAACATTTTGAAGGAGTTGTCTCCCCTTTCCCAGGTCTACTGCTCACTATATGTCCGTGTTATGCTTTGGCTAATGAGACTGAATATCGGTATGTTATATTTCCTTGTACTTTCCACAAGTGCTGAAGGTCCAAATGTGTAATGATATATCTATATACATAGAATTAAAAGTTCATTGTATTTTTAATTAATTTTTATTGTGTCAGGGATGGCATAACTGAAATATAACATGGCCAATGTATCGACAACACATGTCAAATTCAACTGGAATTTTAACAGAGTCACATTACAGACATACTAGAACTAACTATGTTTGTCACTGTAAATGTCATCTGTTGTGACAGTTATAATAATAACTACCAATAACAATACTTGTCTGTTTTAATCTTCATACAATCTAGTATTCAATTTATTTAACATGGTGGTATAGTGCTACTGGCGTTGTATAAAACTGATAACACGACAAATTTTTTCCTTTGACATAGATATCAAACAAATTAAGATAACATTTTATAGACATAAGTGTCTATTATACGATAGTCTGTCTCCTTATAAGTAACTCCTTATTGGTGCATTATAAATTGAGTTATGGCTCGAACACTGGAATCTAGCAATTCAAAATAATCTGACAAAGATCCATGTCTTACTTGATTTATTTTTAGTACTTAAAAGAGGAATTTGTTGATTATTTCAATGAATTTAATCATTAACAATAGCCAAGTTTACTCATTTCAGCTCTTACAGCCAATAAATATATTACTGGAAGTTAGGAATCTTGAATAATCGGGCCTATCTAATATACTGAAAATGTGCATTTACATGAAGAACCTAATGAAGCTTTATCGTCATTCCAAGTACACAATTGAATTCCGGTATCGATTTTTACCAGAAATGAATTTCAGCTTCCTAGTTGGCTCCTGTTGAAGAAGTAACCAGTGAAGCAATTTTTTTATATATGCAACAAAATTTAGAAAACACAATATGCTCATTTCATTTAGTAAATTACCTCATGCTTATTTCTCTAAAAGTCAAAATAAAAAAAAACAAATCAAAATAAAATTGAAATAAAATTCATTTTGTCAAAAAATGTCACATGATTACACCTAAATAATGAAACACTGATTGTTTCTAAAAAAAGAACCTAACAGATTTAGTATTTGTAAAAAATAATAATAAACAGCTGACATTTATTAACATTTACTAAAAATTGAAATGCAATTCCAAGTTCAATAGAAAAACTCATTTCATATTATTGGCTAATGAAAGTTATGCTTCATTTGTATCTTAGAAGTGATTCAAATGTTAGAGTTTCTGATCGACAATATATTTATCTAGTTTGGAGGACTCGTTTTTCAAAAGACTATCGGAATTCCAATGGGCACAACCTGTGCATCTATCTTTGCCGATCTGTTTCTCCATTCTTAATCACTTTTTTT
This sequence comes from Modiolus philippinarum, assembly GCA_002080025.1. Lineage (NCBI taxonomy): Eukaryota > Metazoa > Mollusca > Bivalvia > Mytilida > Modiolidae > Modiolus > Modiolus philippinarum. The sequence continues at coordinate 9,610 of MJUU01054065.1, read as the reverse complement.
AGCCGAACCATTTAACTGAAAACTAGCCCAGTCCTTTAATTTCAGCCACTGTTATATAGATGATATTTTGTACTTTAACAACCCACGCCTCATCTATCCAAAAGAGCTCGAAATTAAGGATACTAAAGACACTTCCATATCGGCCTTATTCCTTGATCTTCATCTTAAAATTCACAACAGAGGTATACACTACAAACTAAGCTATATGACAAACGCGACGATTTCATTTTCCCATCTTTTTTGTAACAACATTCCAACATCGCCAGCATATAGAGTTTACATCTCCCAGCTCATTTGCTACTCAATGGTCTGTATGTGGTCGAAACATAGACTACCTTGATAGATAAAAAATATATAGGCTACTAAGACGAGGGTATTTTACCCATAATTTGGAGTCGTCACTGCAGAAGTTTTACGGTCGATATCACCATCTTATGGACTGCTATTGGATATCTGTTTCCCAGATGACAACAGATATTTCCCTTTAAAAGCTTACCGGTAATTGTTGTTTCCTTTATGGTAGACTAGTCTGATGCAACATGTCATTCCCATTTGGCATTACCATACCATGGCATTATGGAAAGCCTAATTAACAAAAAGTATTTAAAATTATGTTTAGTTCGAGATTTTCCATAACATTACTCTGTAGCTAGAATAATAAATGACAGTCTCAAATTACTGAAAAATGCAATAGACCATATCCAAGTTCATGGGCTGCACTCCCTAATTTATACTTTAAGACTGATCCCGGTGTGACAAAAACTGGTTCCCGATTCCTTGTTGTAATGACCACTAAGAAAAATAGAAATATTCTAACGTGATTTTTTCAAGAACAATTATTTTTGAGAAAATCAAAGTTGCCAACATGAGAAGCAACAGGAGTAAAACATTTTGGAACATTTCATTAGAGATATGGTCAAAGGAAATAAAATATTTCTGTCAGTGACAGGCAACTGATTTCATGGTTCTTAAGTAAAATAAATGATAGTATAAAAGAAAACATTTTTATATCAGATGATTTTTAAGATTCAAAATTCAGTACAAAATCACTTAAGATTAATTCAGCTATATCTGTTTGAATAAAGCACCTACTTTGAAGTCTTGAATATTTGTGGTTGTCCACATCCAAGAAAGATAACTCTTACAAAGGGATAAATTATGGAGTGCAAACCAGATCCTACCATGAACCTGGATATCACCTATTATCTATATTATCCACATTTGTTACTGCTGTATTCATGTTACAAAAATGAAAAAAAAAGAAGGTGAGAACCGAACCGTCAGTCAAAACGAGAAATCCAAAGACAATAACAAAGTCGGAAAATAAAGAACAAAGACATAACATGAGCACGACACAGAAAAGAAAATGAAGACACACACATTTACAAAAATGAACAACACGAACCCAATACAAACCATGGGTGAGATAAGGTTAATATATATGTAGATAAAATATATGTAGATGAAATAATGAAAATTTGATATCCTCTTTTCAGGTTGTGTTAGATGGACAATAATCAAAAGTTGAACAAGTTGAGAGAAGCGTTCCAAATGCGAAAAGGGAATGATGGTGAGAAAATTAGCACGCTAAACTTTGAGAGATCGTTTGGCTGACCCAAAGTGTATAAAGATACAGAAGGGAGCAACAACCATCTTTTCTAGGGTACAGGAAGAGAAACTTGCAAACTACTTCATTAACATGACTCATCTTGGATATGGCTTGACTCGTTTGCAGATACTAGAATTTGCATCAAACATGTGTAATAGTTTTGGTATTGACCGAGTCCCCCCCCCCAAAAAAAAAACATTAGTTTTATGGTTTCATGTCAATCTTTCCAGAGCTTACAATGGTAAAACCTAAGCATTGCGAAAAGGCCAGAGACGACTCAGTAAATGAAGCGTGAATCATTAATTATTTTTCAACAGTCTTAAAGAACTAATGGAAAGGTATAACAAAAAAACCTGCTCAAATATGGAACATAGATGAGTCAGGAATTTCGTTACACCATAACCATCCAAAGGTATGGGCCGTGAAAGGAAGTAACTCTCATTCAGTGACCCATCGTCATTCTTTCACTAAAACAGTAATTGCTGCAGGAATAAAATAATGCATCCTTTCATAATTTACAAAAGGAAAGGTTGTCAGAGGAATTAACATATTCTGGCTTACAAGGAACTAAATATAGGACATCTTTAACAGGTTGGTCAAACTATCTTATTTTAGACTACTTTAAATCAGAATAAAAAGATAACAGGAAACACCTACAATGGCCGAAAACCATAGTAACATTTTACAATGTACCAAGGAACTGCACAAGAAAAACAAAAACACAATAAAAAACAAAAGACAAGTTTAAAAAAAGGTTTAACAGGCTTTAAAACCCATTTCCCACATTAAGTTAATGTCTGGAGAATATATCTGCAGATATGCCAATAATTGTTCTAAGCTATACATTAGTTGTCTTAAAACATTGTTCAGAAAAAGAAGGAGTGTTTGATGTAACTCTGAATCCCCTACTTTAACAAATTTTCCGAAGGATAATTCCCACCATCGTAGTTTTGTCCTTATTAAGTCTTCCAAACGAAGTTGGGGAGACTTATTGTTTTTACTCAATTATTATTATGTCACCCCAAACTTTGTCGGGGTGACATGTTGTTATTCTACGTTTCTTCTGATTATTAAGGTCTTTCACCACATGTGAAAGACCTTACTGTAATTCTTCCGATTATTTTTTTTCTTGTTCTTCCGCCGCACTCAAGCCTCAAAACTACGCGACATATGTTTTCGATATTGCTCCGGGACCTCAAAACCGACGCAAGCATATTGAGCTATTTTTAGTAACTGAGTTATCTCCCCAAACACAGTTTTCCTTGTTATCGGATATGCTCAGAAACCGTAACCGATATCAAAATTCTGGATGGGGGAAAATGTTGCATTCATCCTTAGGATGATTTATCATGCAAAAAAAATTTTTTGGGTCGCGACCTCGGTTACGCGTTTTTGACCCCTAAATATGCAAATTTCTCAAAGTTATCGGATTTCCACCAGATTTGGTTTCTAGGTAGCTTTCATGGTCCTGATTACAAATCTGGGGTCAAAAAATTTTTTTCGTCCGCCATTTTTAAAATGGCCGCCATTTGAAATTTTGTTATCGCGATATCTCGGAAACGATAAAAAATTTATGAAAACATTGTGAAGCAAAAATACTCCTCTCATTAAGATCTTCATTTATGGTTGGTCAAAAAAAAAATTTC
>MJUU01054062.1:35468-50106 GCA_002080025.1 Modiolus philippinarum | reverse complement strand
TTTGAGTATCACTTATAATAAAGGGCAAAATATTTTTAATTCTGTTTGCTATTGCAGCTGATGCTATTTTGATATCTGTATTAAGTAGACTTATAGGTCGCCAGTTACTGATATACCGTCTGTCTTTATTATCTTTTGGAATACATGTTATAATACTTTGGTACTGAAAATCAAAGAAATTACCAATTTCATATCCAGTGTATAATGATCTGTAAACAAGTGGTCCAAGATCTCTCCAAAAAAAATTATAGAAGTCAACTGTGAATCCATCGGACCCAGGACTTTTGCCATTTGTCATATTTTTTAATGATAAAGCACACTCTTCAAAACTTANGAAATTTTGCTTAGCTATTTGCCACCTAATGCAGTTGATCATATCCTGCCGCCATTTTGATTCTCAAAATTTTACATGAGAAATGGGACTTTATTGACTTTTCTGCGGCGGCGGGGGACATAGCTACGCGTAGCAATCTTGTTTAATGATGACGCACACTCTTCAAAACTTAAATTTCCTTCACATTGATTTTTTTGTTCATCTGTAAGTTTTACATTATGATTAAAAAAGGAGTCATCTCCCTGGTCTACAACTCTCCTTGAATACAAACTTTCATAAAAATGTTGTTGTTCAAGAAGAATTTTAGACTGGTCAGATATATGATTTCCCTGATCATCTATTACTTCAGTTAATACAATATATATTTGAAATGTTAAAACTGTCAGCATAGCACAGAAAAGACTTAAGTTTTTATTAGGCCTAACGGTATATTTTCTGAAAACCTAAAAAAGGCCATATCAACCTTATGGTACATGATACATTTAGAAATCAGCCATTATTATTTTGCATTCCAGCTATGCAGTTCAAAAGTCAACAACTAGTACACCTTTTCTGAAATAGCAACAACAGTTCTCAGCTTTCTATACTTACATGTTTATAGAAAAAACATTGAATTGAAGAAAGATGGGCCAACTGCTCCAAAAGTTGTTTAATTGCTATAACAACAAAATTTTCTTATGTCTTACATCCTTATGTGTGATACAGTGGTGGTGACTATTGATTATTCGTCTGTCTGTACTTTTGCAATTGTCCTGTCCCTTTATGTTGTAGCACACAAGGCATGGTGTAAATTGTGGTAATACTTTGTTATGTATTAATAGCTCTGAAGTAATTCCAATGTAATACATTGAATAAACCAAACTGTTACTGTAAACTCCAGTCATTGTTGATATTTCTAGTTGCCTTTCCTTTTTAGCTCACCTGACCCGAAGGGTCATGTGAGCTATTGCCATCACTTGGCATCTGTCGTCCGTCCGTCGTAAACTTTTTCAAAAATCTTCTCCTCTGAAACTGCTGAACCAATTTTAACCAAACTTGGCCTGAATCATCACCATGGTATCCTCTTTCAAAATTATATCCGATGAGTCCGAGGACCAAACAACATGGCTGCCATTACTAAAAATAGCACATAGGGGTAAATTGCTGTTTTTGGCAAATAACTCGAAAACCGTTACAGATATCAAAAATCTGACAGAAGTAAAAGTGATCAGCATGGCAAGATCTACCCGCCCTGCAATTTTGTAGAAAATCTGATTACCAGTTTTGGAGTTATTGCCATTTTTCCGGAAATTTTTCAAAATTTTAATATATTTTATTTTTTATCAAAGAAACTATAGCAGTTAGAGGTCAACTTTTAATTTCAAAAATGTTCAGCATATCAAGATCTACCCACCCTGAAATTTTGGAGAGAATCCCAAAATCCTTGTAGGAGTTATTGCCCTTTTTATACAGAATTTTCAAAATTTTGATATTTTTCGTCTTTTATTTCCAAAACTAAAGAAGATGAAGGTTAAGTGTAAATTGATAAAATGTTTGCTATGCTGTGGTGACTTCAAAAGTGGTGTTGAAAATTGATCGTTGACCGCCATTTTCAAAATGGCTGCCAAAAAAAGGCAGGAAAATTCAACATCGTTCAATTTCAATAAAATTTGGTTTTCAAATAGATATTGATGTTGCGACTTCAAAACCAGTGTTGAAAATTGTTTATTGACCGCCATTTTCAAAATGACTGCCAAGAAAGGCAGGAAAAATCAAGGTTGTCCGATTTCAATGAAATTTGGTTTCCAAATAGGTATTGATGTCGCAACTTCAAAACCGATGTTAAAAATTGTTTGTTGAATGCCATTTTCAAAATGGCCGCCAAAAAAGGCGGGAAAATTCAACATTGTCCGATTTCAATGAAATTTGGTTTCCAAATAGATATTGATGTTGCGACTTCAAAAACTGATGTTGAAAATTGTTCGTTGAACGCCATTTTCAAAATGGCCGCCAAAAAAGGCAGGAAAATTCAACATTGTCCTATTTCAATAAAATTTGGTTTCCAAATAGATATTGATGTTGTGACTTCAGAACTGATGTTGAAAATTGTCATTGCCCGCCATTTACAAAATGATGTTTTGACTTCAAAACTGGCGTCGAAAGTGGTCCTTAGCAAGAATGTTTTTTTGTCAAAAAAGCCAAACAAAGAAATATACTAAAACATGATCAGACTATACAGTTCAAGATAATGGTGGTATTCCAGCTACCAAAGTTTTAGAGACTAAGGTCAACTGTATAACTTACAATGTAAGCTTGATTGTCGTATTGTGCTTCATATTTTTCTTCACAATATAAGAAATATGTTTAAACTCGATTATAAAGGAACCCTTGCCAAAATTTTTTAATGGTAAGGGGAACTTGAAATGTTTTGATTTCAGCAATATGCATTATCTGAATTATAAGGGGAACCCCTGCCCAAATTTTTTTTGAATGGTGGTCTGAAATTGGTTGTAATGGAAGTGGAGCTTTAAATTACTGTGGAAACTGCTGAATCTACTTGCCCAATTGGAACCATACTTGGTGTCAACTGTCCATAGTCGGTACCCATCGAAGAATGTGTCTGGTAAGTCTGCATGTATTCCAAGATGGCCGCCAGTGTGGGACATAGTTTAACATTGGACCCTATGGGAAAAACACATTCAAAGACATTCTTCTCTGAAACTACTTGGTCAGTTGGAATCAAGCTTGGTCACAATAACCTTTAATGGTCTTCTTAAAAAATTATGTCTGACAAGTCTGCACCTCATCCAAGATGGCCGCTAGCGGGGACCATTGTTTAACATTGGACCCCATGGGGAAAACATGTTCAAAGATTTTCTCCTTTGAAACTTCTAGAAAATGAGACACTTTAACATTGGGTCAATTTGGGCTGCAGTTTTTGCCAGTCATGGACCAGGTGAGCTATACAGGCTCTTGAGAGCCTCTAGTTTGATGAAACCATCCTTTGAGGCAGTTCGATCCACAACATTGGTAACTATTGTTCAACAATAGCATGATCGAGCTCATTATTGTACAGGAAGATTATGCAATGTTATGGTAAACTGTGCATGTCTTGTCAAAAAAGAGTGAAAGTCTAACTGAGTCTTGTCGAACTAGAGTCAAAATGTGAGGTCACAGACTGACCTTTAGATGGATTTTATTGGTCAGTCCTTATTCTGATCCGGATTTAACTCATGTGGACCAAAATTAACAAAACTGTAGTTGTTGATCAAACTGCCTCTTTATGTCATGTGGCAGTTAAATTTTGATGTCTGTTATGTTGAGTATAGCAGCATAATATATGGTTATGAAAAAAGGTTCCTCATTATGTGACATTTACATTGTGTACATTTATAAGACTTTTAGTGCTTCAGAAACATTCAGTAGTCTTAATGTCATAATGATTATTTATGTTAAAATGCTATAAATTTAATTATGATAAAGATAGCGGTCATATTTAAATTTTTCTCAGTTAAGTTTATTTTCACTCAGTGAAAATAAACAATATAAGTGACGTCACAATAATATCTTCAGTGCAAACATGTAGCGCATTCATAAGAAAAATAATCCCCATGGACATTTGCATCTACAATCTGTTTATAGATATACAATATATTATAGACTGTACCGATATAAGAGTTGAACACGGCTCTCATAGGAAAAACAAAGATCAAAGTACTGAAGTACTGTTTAGTCGGATTTACGCTTTATTTTCGAAAAAGGATAATCTTAAATTTATTTATGGGCAACAAAAGACTAAATAGAGAATGTTGAAGGTATAGAAGATGAAGAACAATAAAAGCGTTGTTGCATTTGGTTAATTTTACCTTGTATCTGTAGGAATTTTGACTCCTGTACCTTCAATCGTTGACAATATCCATTATTTTTTCTTGAAGTGTGGAGTTCTTATAAAGATCTCCATTGATTGAGTTGTATGCTCTCTTGTTTTCTTCAGTTAAAATGTTCAAAATTTTTCATTTTGGCTTTCATATTTTCTTTAAAAAATAAAACTATTTTCACCATCTGTAGTTATAATGCACTCATCTCCCCATTTTATTTGCCAAGTCATCTTACAACCAACTCATGACTATCCTGTGGTCGTGGTCATGTGTATTTCGAATTGTCTTTTGGCCCCTCTTTCGGGCAAAGGATGACAGTGTTTTTAGAGTACTTTGCCTGATATCTTATGTCTGATCCCGCATCCATTGATGTTGAAAAACATGGACGTAGCATTGTTCGATGTCCATCAAGTGAATTTTGCTCAAGCCAATGCAACTAGTGCTAGGGTCCGTCTCCTATGTACTATTAGATATTAGTGTTTTCTCATTGTTGGAAGCCTCTTATATTTTTGCGTCTAGCAAATGGGTATGTCGGACAAACGCACATCTCTTGGTAGTGGCTTAGTTAGTACACTAGTTTATTGCAAGGCTATATTCTTTACCGTTGGAGGCTGCCCAGTGTCTAGTGTCGGTCCAACTGGTTGATTATAGCACATCGACAAATATCATTGATAATACGGGGAATATAAAAGGTTTCCAAATACTACTACAAAAAAAACAAAACATAATTTTCACATCGCCTCTTGACTTCAAATTTATGCGTATCGTATTTTTATTTTGTGAAAAGAGAGAAAAAATTTAGCGTTTACTAATGACTAAATACCGAAGTTGTTTTGAATTTGAATTCTGCATATTACTAATTTATAAGTTTAAATTCAACAGCTATACTCAATTCGCGCTGACATTTTTTTGCATTTGCATTGATAACATGTTAAAGGCCGTATATCAATATACGTCCCTACATGATCATTTGTCAGTATTACCAATACTTTATAAATCTGAACAAAAATATGTCAAAAGACAGTGAAACACACCGGCGGATCCAACCTACGAAAAGGGGAGATCCAATGAGGTTCCAGTCAAATTCTGCACGAAATTAAAAAAAAATCGAGAAAAAGGGGAGGTATCCCAACCCCGAACTCATCTCTTAATCCACCAATGAAAACATGAATAAGTGTTCATCCTTTGTCTCTGAGAGGGTACTTAAAACAAAAATATATATTGGCAATTTAATATTGTTTTCAGTATCGATAAAAGAGCTATACAAGTTATCATTTTTGAACAATTCTTAATCAAATTAGCATTACGTGCAAACTACGCTTACTAAATAAGAAAGAATTCTAACTCCTTGGTTTATTATTTTTATTTATATATTTTTTTAATCAGATTCTGAATTATTAGAGTTATTTATAAATATATATATTTTTTGCATCTTTTAAATTCAGAAACATTACAAATATTCAGGTCACAGGTGATTGATTATTATTTTTACAACTACGGTAATATGTGAAGTTATTTATAATTAACTTGTCACGTGACACAATGTTAATTGCTAAAATATTCCCTCGACAATTCTATTTTAATTATGCTCAAACCTTTCATTCATATGATTCAGATTCAGATTCGATATTTTATTAAAGTCTCACCACATACAATCATATACAGTTAAAATACATAATACATATAATAAAATATGTTGAATATACACTAAAAAACTATCATGTATGTGCCATTCTTAAAAGAATTATGAGAGACTGTGTAAAAACCTATATACAGTATATGGTTATATACAATATGTGTATTAAAACTTTCATCAGCATACTATATGCTTAAAATATAAAAAATGAACATTAGTCATCTTAAATTCTTAGAATATAAAATACCGTTTCTCCTCATTAAAATATTATTGCAGGTTTTGGCAACAGAATTACATATTTCATGATTAATGAATAAAAATGAAAATTTTTCATCATTTGAAAGAGTTGTTATATTTCTTATGCAATTTACAATAATGTTAAAGAAGAAACTGGCAATGAATTTGGCCACAAAAAATTGATTTTTGATCTCGAAGTGCATATTCATACCCGGGATTTTTCTGAAGAAAGAAGGATTTACGTACCGTAAATCCTCCTAATAATATAAAACATAGATCTATATTATATAATTTGGGTACCTCTGGCCCTGTCCAGCCTTTATATAACAATTAAAATTATAGATGGTGTGAAACTACATTGTAATTTTACTCTTCTTAGGGACCGACCATTTAACTTGAAGGGGGGCTATGGTTTTTTTCTAAAAAAATATTTTGGATCTGATTTTATGTGAAAAAAATATTTTGGCTGCCAAAATGATGAAAAAAAATTTTCTGAATGAGGCTTTCTGCCCAAAAAAATAATGTTAATTTTGAAAAAAATATTTTTTTGATACGCGTGCAAAAAATAAATAATTTGTTTCGCGTGAAGCGCGAAAAAAAATTTCTGTCCAGAAAAAAAACCATACCCCCCCCCCCTTCAGGTTAAATGGTCGGTCCCTTACATATGTAACAATTTATGTATTGTATGCTACATGTATATCATGTAATTAATCCCTGTTAGGGACCATTTGGAACAATAAATATTCTTATTATACATGTAAAAATCTATATACAGTCAAACTTAGATGGCTTGAACACCCAAAAAATGCAAGGGACTGATGAAAATAGATCGAGTTAGAGGGGTGGTAAAGCTATCAAGATCAAACTATGATTAAACATGAACAAAGGAACCAAGAAAGGGTTCCAAGGGTTCCAGACATCCACAGCCATTGAAGTTCAACTGTAATAATAAGTATAACTAATTGACCATGATGAATATCAATAATAATATCACATGTTGAACAATGCATTTGATTAAATACGTTTCAGAACAAGTTTAGAAACTTGTTTCATCCCTGTATTTTGCGTTGCACTCTTGACATTATTTGTGATATTCTCTATTGCCCATAGTTATACTATAATTATTTATTACAGTAAATCAAAAAGTATGAAATATTCAGGAAAATAAAGTTAAGAATTATTCACCATTTTAAAACAGTAATGATATTAAATACATGCAATGTTTTTTTGAAAACATTAACTGGAATTTTTCATTGAATAAGGAGATGGGTGAACATTACTACAACACATCGAAACGCAGCGAAATATGTCGACACACACACAAAAACCCACACGGAGTACAAATATGTATTCTGACATTTGACATGTATGTTATGTGCCTACTTGTATCATTAAATAATCATAATAATTAAACAGGATTGAATACAACAACAAAAAAAAACACCACTGATTGTTTAATCTCGAGTTGTTTACTTCTATTAAAAGAAAAATGTATAGATAAATGATACTGAGTAAAAATCATGTAAATACATGTTCACATGGAATAGTTTCTACATACATGTATCAAATTCAGCTTCTCAACACACCATGATGTACAAGATTTTTGTAAACAAAAACAGTTTGTAACCCCTTTTAAATTTCATTTTATTATCATTTATTTAGTGAGAATGACCAGTCAGGTACTTAGACGTCACCTTCTACGACTTGGTAGACATGTGGCTTTACAGAACAGACACTTGACAAAATGTCCTACAGATCTGAGTTTTGCTACCGTCCCAGCATTGGGGATTCAGACATCCAGATGTATGTCTACAAAATCAAAGTTTGAAGCTTTTAATGTACAAGACACCAAAGATTTTAATGAGAGAGTGCTTCAAAGCTCCACACCTGTAGTTGTTGATTTTCATGCAAGGTAAAAACTGGTTCTTTGATGTGATTGACAAGGCAAATAATATTAACGGGGTTCGCTTCTCAATTTGAAAATAAATAGGATGCCAAATAAATGTGATTTTTTTGTTAGAAAATTATATAAGAAGTAATTTTAGTGAAAAAAAAATGATAGGTTGATGATCTTATTAATTGAAAATTTGGCGGGAAACTGAACCCCTCGGATTTTTCATAGGATTAACATAAGCAAAGGTTTGACCATGAATGAATGTGACAGAATAAATAGAATTCAATGAAATGTTTTACAGAATGCTTATAAAAAAGATGTAAAAAAGGAATTTTTGGAAAAAAATATAAGGTGTCCATGGGCAAAAAATTATAATGCTATTAAGGAGGCTCACTCCTGATGTTGTTTATATCAAGGATTTCTTGAAACCTATCTAAATTGATTAAGCATTGTAGATTAAATGAAATGGTAAAAAAATATACCGGGGTATATAGAAGAATATTTTATTTACCTTATCAACGGGCCCATAAAGAGCATATAATCAATTACAACATACATTCAGCTCTTATATATATACTTAGCACTAGCCAACATTGTATTGACTTAACGGAGTACGAGCCTCAGATTTCAGAAGCATTCTATATCCTCGGGTTTTATCCATTCAAACAGTGCTAAAATTTTTTGCACATGGATCACATTTTCTCGGTCTTAAGTCACTTTAAAATACATAAAATAGGCTGTGTATAAAAATTTAATCAGCTTCCAATTATACTTTCATATATTTAAAGGCCTATAAACATCTTATGCAAATTGAAGGAAAACTCTTGAGAGATCTGTTTCCCGCCAAAATTTTGACGTCTTTAATATCTCAAAAATTCCTACATGGATTTTCAAAATTTTTTGCTCAAGTTGTTCCATTAGCAGTGCTCTTCAAAACAAAAGGTCAAAATTTTAATTCTAATTACAAAATTTCTGACACTCGTACTCCCTTAAATATTAACAGTTGGTGTGGTCCATGTAAGTTGTTAAAACAATAGTGGCCTCTAGGGAAGGAAAAGTCCAAATAGATGTTGATGACAATGCAGATCTAGCCATGCAATATGATGTTATTATGGTCCTTATTTATACATGTACTTATATATTTACAGTTGGTGTGGTCCTTGTAAGTTGTTAGGTCCAAGACTTGAATCAATAGTGGCCTCTAGGGAAGGAAAAGTCCACTTAGCCAAAATAGATGTTGATGACAATGCAGATCTAGCCATGGAATATGATGTAAGTATGTCTTTAGCCTACCATTAGTTAATGTAGTCAACCATTAAACCAGTATATTCAGCGGACATTTACTAGATGAATTGACATTTAGTATTAGGATGTATTTGACTTTTGCCAAAGTATCCTATTTTTATTTTCTAGTGCTGATGATCAGCCATTGTCAAAATGGCCATACAACCCAAATAGAAAAAAAGAAGGGAAACGGGGAATGTGTCAAAGAGACAACAACCCAAAGGGGAGTAATAACAACTCAAAGCCACCATAAGATCTTCAATGAACGGTGAGAAAACCCCACGCCCAATGGCAGGTCGGAGTCGGCCCCTGAATAAAGAGTAATCAAGTTTAGCGAAATAAACATCATCCTAGACTCCTATAGACATAAAGTCAATGAACTAGAAAAAAGACAAGACACACAAAGGCTTAATAAATTTCCTGACTTAGGACAGGCGCAAACCTGCTGAGGCGGGGTTAAACTAGTTTTATAAGGCCCAAACCTTCCCCCCCTAGCCAAGGAGATAATAAATAAAAAAAAAAAGTATGAATAGGGTCTTTAGTTCAATATCTTCTCATTTCCTTATTAACCCTTTCGCCGACAGGTCCTGCTACAGCGGGATTCTCGCTTCAGACAGCTGAAGACGAGTCCCGCTCTAGCGGGATTCAATACGTATTTGAATTTCCCACCTCGTGTATTGATTTAGACTAAAGTTGTCTTTCTTTGATGAGTTTCCCGGATGTAAATAAGAATGGCGCTTCCGTTGCAAAAAACTGGATGAAAAAAGGACGAAAAATGTGGATTTTACACAAATTTGAAGTTCGGGAACAAATTTTGATGAAATTCTTTGCTATTTTATGGACAAAGGATTATAAAATTTTGACGGAAATGAGAATTTTAGCGAGGAAATCATAATGAAACAGTATCGTATTGTTGAAATGTTCACTTCTTTGATGTTTTCTCATTTTTAGAAAATTTCTTCTGGAACTTTTAACGGGGATACGAATTTTTCCAAAATCGGACAAATTTCGTGCGTGGCATTCAACTCCCAAAAATGAATTTCTGGCAGATATTACAAGTGTAACACCCATCAATATGTTCACTCTGTCAGGGAAGCCATCGTCTCAGAGTTATTTCCACCTGGGACACTATCGGTGAAAGGGTTAAGTTAGAATGTATTCAAATTTATAATTTTATATTTCAGGTAATGTATTCAAATTTATAATTTTATATTTCAGGTTCAATCTGTGCCTACAGTATTAGGGATGAAAAATGGAAAAATTTTGGATAAATTTATTGGACTTAAGGATGATGATCAGTTACAGACATTTGTAGAAAAATTAGTGAACTGACATGTGTATATATATTGTTAATCCACATGGCTTTTTGATGGAGTATGAATAAAACATATATTGTTACTTCAAATGTTAAAATAGCAAATTTTCGTGATCTTTTGTCAAAAATCTTGGTCATTTTTCCAACAGTTTATTTCTTATCATAGTGAATTATACTATTTAAAATTAATATAAGTAATATGATATGACAAGTTTTTGACAATTTGAAATCATGATAATTCTATTTTGCAAGTTTATTAGAAATAAATTAGCTACAAATAGAATTAGATGAGTAGTAATATTGCAGTCTCTAGCTAAATGATCATGGGTTTCATGAAAAAAAAAATTGCAAAATTATTTTTGTTATTGTCTGAACAGATTTAAGGTAGATAGATGCTGTTGAGCTGCCCAATTCATTTGCACACTTGAAATTTAAAGAGTGGAATTGATTTTCCAGGGACAAAAATTCACAATATTGGCAAAGTGGCCATCTGGGCCCCTGCCAAACAAAATTCAGTAGCCCAGCCAAAACTGTACTAGCCCAGCACTATATTGTGAATCAAATTTTCAGTAGCAACCTGGGCTACTGGCTTTAAAATTTTATTAGCCCAGGTCAAATTTTAGGGGACTTGGGCTACTGGGTCCCTGGTAATTTGCATCCCTGTTTTCATATGACAGCTTTTCCTTTGTGATGTCATAATAGACTGACAGATACGAAATGTCATATTTGCTCATTTTGTCCCCAATTACTTCCCTTTTCCTGTAAATTATGTTTTATCCGGACAAACGTTTTATCCATAAAATGTCTTCATTAAAAGCATGGTGACATATACATTTTACCAATGTCATCAATAGATCATATCATAAACTATCCTTTTACAAAATATAGAAAATTCTCATGGATAAAAGGTTCATTTCTATTAAACTGAAAATTGCCTTTCCATCTTTTTGCCATGCATTCTATGTAAATTTAGTAAAAAAAAATTGCTAGAAAATGAGCAAATTTTGACCTCAATTCTAGAACTAAACAAGCATGGTGGTTCATCAATTGAGCCGACTTATAGCAAAATCTCATGGATATGAATATAAGTGTCTATCTACCTTAACAACCCCTGATGTCATATTATTTATTTTGAATACATTACCCACAAAATTTGTTGTACATTTAAGAAGAATATAATTATTTATGAGTTTTTTGTTCAATTTGTAATCAGAGAAAATATTTGACAGCTTCCTCAATTTGAACTATCTGTACAGAGTAAATAAAATATTGTAATCAGAAGTGTATTATGTTATTTTGATTGGTTGATTGTTGTTTATCACCATCTTATTTTATAATCTTCATGTATCATTTTCGCTTTCCAAAACTTTATTTTTCAATACATCAACGGGTAAAATAATAATGTTTTTTTGAAATTATAATATAAAAAAATAATAATAATTGAACAAAATATGTTTTCTTGGTTTGTTTAGTGTACCATATTAATTGATGAAGTATCTTTAACCAGCTATAGGCCTTTTCAAAAAATCATTGAGTCAGCCCTTCGGTTTCGACTTTTGAAAACACTTTCTGAAAAGGGCTATAGTTGGCTATAGGCCTAAAACTGTGGACACAATTTTATGTTATTATTATAACTTTTCTCAGTTTGACATTGACATTATCTTACTTAGACTGTAATTTCTATCAGTATTTTTAAATGTATTAGTTTATTTTTGCTGTTAAATCAAGATATAAACCTCAGATTATAGTTACATTTTATTTAACAGGATATGTCATGTAAAATTTACAAATTTAGATTGGGATTATAAAACAATACTTCCACACTGTTGTCAAGACAAAATAATCGTGTTAATGAAATCATGTCAAAATAACATTGTTTGCTTGACTTTCCGAGCTTTGTTTATGGAGCCAGTAAATCCTATTTTGATCGATGCCTTTGATTTTAAGAAATAAATAAATAAATATAGTTTATTAATTTTGTTTAATTCAATAGAAGTAAAAAAAGAGTTACGGGACATATTAGTCATAACAATCTTAAACTATTTTGAACAGTTCTATACAACTGCAAAAATTTTGAGGTCGTATTTTGGTATGTAGTAGTTGGCATTTGTGGACAGCATAACTTTGGTTCTAGTGAACAGATCATTTTCAAATTTTAGTATGGTGTTTCTTGCCACATACTCCAGGCCAAGTTTTCATTTCAGATTCTTGACCTGGCTGTTAAAAAAAGGGGCCAAATAGGGGTTATATCCGTTTTTTTCACATATTTGCCTGCAGAATTTCCAATCAGTAGTATATTGACCGATTTCACATATAATGTACTGCTAATGAGATAGATGTGGCCAGAAAGGGATGAATCTCTTAAACCTTTTTTTGGATTTTTTATGCCCCTGCCGCTATAGGCGGTCGGGGGCATTAAGGTTTACCCGGTCCATCTGTCCGTACGTCCATTTTTTTGGTTTCCAGATTATAACTTTGGATCAAAACCAAACGTGGTCACATGCTTACTTATAACCCAAGACAGAACCCTATTGATTTCCAGGTTGATACCCCCAAGGTCAAGGTCACAATTGCTAAAAATAGACCAAAATTTAAAAAATGTTTAAGTTTCAGGATGATATCTTGAGTATCCTGCATCAGATCAAAACCAAACTTAGTCACATGCTTACTTATCACCCAAGACAGAAGCCTATCGATTTCCAGGTTGATACCCCCAAGGTCAAGGTCACAGTTGCTAAAAATAGACCAAAATTTCAAAAATTGTTTAAGTTTCCGGATGATAACTTGAGTATCCTGCATCGGATCAAAATCAAACTTAGTCACATGCTTACTCATCACCCAAGATAAAACCCTATCGATTTTCAGGTTGATATCCCCAAGGTCAAGGTCACAGTTGCTAAAAATAGACTAAAATTTCAATAAAATTTTGGTTTCTGTATAATAACTTGGTCACATACTTATTATCATATAAGACAAAACCTAATTATTTCCAGGTTGGTACCCCCAAGGTCAAGGTCACAGTTGCTAAAAATAGACTAAAATTTTAATAACATTTTGATTTCCAGATGATAACTTGAGTATCCTGCATAGGATCAAAGCCAAACTTGGTCACATGCTTACTTATTATCAAAGACAGAACCCTATTGATTTCCAGATTGGTACCCCCTAGGTCAAGGTCACAGATGCTAAAAATATACTAAAATTTCAATAAAATTTTGGTTTCCGGATGATAATTTGAGTATCGTTGATCAAATCAAAACCAGACTTGGTCGCATACTTACTTATCACCCAAGACAGAACCCTACATTTCCAGGTTGGTACCCCAAGGTCAAGGTCACAGTTGCTAAAAATAGACTTAAATTTCAATAAAAGTTTTGGTTTCTGCATGATAATTTGAGTATCTAGCATTGTATCAAAACCAAACTTGGTCACATGCTTGATAATCACCCAAGGCAGAACCCTTTTTATTTCAAGGTTGGCATCCACAAAGTCAAGGTCACAGTTGCTAAAAATATATTAATTTTGAATATAAGATTCATTTGTTTCTCAGATTATTTGTGGGAATTCTGCATTATATCAAAACCAGTACTTATTTATAGCAGGAGACAGATCCTATGTATTAAATAATTGATATATTTATATTGTTCATAGATGTGCCTTTGATGATTTGGGGGTCTCAGTTTCAAGGAGGCTTAGGCATTCGTGTTCCATGGACAAATTCTTCCATTTTTTTTGGGGTCCAATTTAAGGCTTCATTCCATGTATGGCACTCAGTGGATGGCCTTGGTACTGGATTTGGCCTCCCATTTGGATATTTTTTTGAAATGAGTACTTTTTATACCCCCGCTTTGTAAAAGCGGAGGGTATATAGTGATGGTGGTGTCCGTCCGTCCGTCCGTCCGTCATTCCGTCCGTCCGTCCGTAACACTTTTACTGTCAAAGTTTTCTCCGCTTCTACAGGTGGGAATGATTTGATATTTAGCATTAGGCTTCCAAATGATGAGTTGTACATTGTCAGATATTTTCATGTTTGTGGCGCTACTACTTCCTGTTTGCCGATACATTAATACTTAGTTTCATA
>MJUU01054062.1:0-26031 GCA_002080025.1 Modiolus philippinarum | reverse complement strand
TACAAATACTAGTACATGGTAAAAGGACATGGGGTTAAAGTCTCTACAAATACTAGTACATGGTAAAAGGAAATGGGGTGAAGGTCTCTACAAATACTAGTACATGGTAAAAGGACATGGGGTTAAAGTCTCTACAAATACTAGTATATGGTAAAAGGACATGGGGTTAAAGTCACTACAAATACTAGTACATGGTAAAAGGACATGGGGTTAAAGGCTCTACAAATACTAGTACATGGTAAAAGGACATGGGGTTAAAGTCTCTACAAATACTAGTACATGGTAAAAGGACATGGGGTTAAAGTCTCTACAAATACTAGTACATGGTAAAAGGACATGGCGTTAGAGTCTCTACAAATACTAGTACATGGTAAAAGGACATGGGGTTAAAGTCTCTACAGATACTAGTACATGGTAAAAGGACATGGGGTTAGAGTCTCTACAAATACTATTACATGGTAAAAGGACATGGAGTTAAAGTCTCTACAAATGCTAGTACATGGTAAAAGGACATGGGGTTAAAGTCTCTACAAATACTAGTACATGGTAAAAGGACATGGGGTTAAAGTCTTTACAAATACTAGTACATGGTAAAACCACGCAATGGAACAACACATTGTTGCTTTTATCTTGAAGTTATAATGAGGCCTTCAAAATTAGCTTTGCTCATCTCTAATAGTAATTTCAAGACGACCCCTTTTACCGCTTTGAGCGGTATTCATTGCTAAATGTCAAAGGCTACACCCATGTTTATGGATGCAAGATCGTCATTAAACATAACTAACAAGCGCTGGATCATCTGTTGCCTGAGATAGAGACTAATATCATAACACATAAACAACCACAGGCCACTCACTGAGTCAATTGCAATAAAATTTCATAACGGATAAACCTTTTTTCATGATAGTTGTCTTGTAGTGGGTAGTGTACCTGTACTTGGTTTTATTTGTATGTTTATCATACTTTAGGTCAACCGGATAGAGAAAAAAAGGTTTGGGCATCCATAACCCGGTAACCCTACCAAAAAATGAGTTTTGCTACTGCTGGTACAAGAGTTCCTATCGTTGTTTACTTTTGTCATTATTTTTTCATTTGTATTTTTCTTGGTAAGTTCCTTTGTGAATTGTGGCATGTAATTGAAATTTGTGTTTCCCTGTTATCATTTTTATTCAATTCATGTGTCGTCTTACTGTTTTCTAGTTTCATTCAAATTCAAACAAAAAAATTGGAAAAGAGCTTAGGTTTCCCAGACATGGAAGTGCTTTTGCATCTCTTTAAGACTTTTTCTTGAACATAAGTAACCATGAAGAGGGTATGCTAATATGAAGTATTATAATTCAAACTTTCAGTTTTTCTGTTTAAGCACCTAGTATGTTTAATATTCAAAATATTTTGTTTTTTTATTGTATTAATGTTGTTTATATTGCAAATTATAACATTATTTCAAGCTGTTTTTAACACATTAATCATTATCATCCATAACAATATGAATCTACACTATAATTCATTTCAGTCGTGATTTGAAGTGTGCAGGGCATGCATTTAAAAATGAGAGCTGTTACTATTTTTTCAGAATTATATATCATCATCATGGTCGTTGTTTATGCAGGTAGGTATTGTAAATTACTCGCTATTTTGGTACTATGTTAGTTCATTCTGTGGTGTATAATAGGTACAAGAAGTATGCTCCCAATGTATATCAGTTATGTGTACTTCTTCGTGAGAGAATATCTCGTATGAATACACCATTATACTTTCAAATTTTGACATTTTATAATTTTTTCCAACTTCCAAATGTTATTCTGGACACCTGTTTACAGTACCGACATCTTACTACTTGTACAGCCAAGTGTTCTTACAATCGACTTGATGAGCGCGCAGTGATTTCTAGATGTTGTATCTGTCCACTGTCAGGCAACGGATGATAGTGATTGTAAGAGTCCTTTACCAGTTACGGTTGACGATCCCGTATCAGTGGGCTAAATAAGACATAGATGTGGCATTGTTCGACAACTAGCAATGAATTCCACTCAAACCGGTGCTAGGGGTCGCGGACTTGAAATTACTATAGAGTATGAGCAAAGCTCATTGTTGAAGGTCATATGGTGACTTTAAGACGAAGAACAAAAATTAAAGCGTTGTTCCATTGCTTGGTTTTGCAATGGTTTTGTAGAGACTTTGTCTCGTGTGCATTTACTCCACATCTTTTCATTGTTAACAGTAGCTCATTTCTTCTCGTTTATCGATAATATGTAAAGATGAACTTTTTTCAGCTAAACTCTTTGTTTCGGTTAAAACGATGCGATTTTTTGCACGATTTGATTTCACCTGTATGATTTTCCACCCTTTTTTATAATGTAAGAGAGATTTTACATTGTCGAGCGTTGTCTCCACTTTGTATAGCAGTTACAAATTAAATGAAGCTGTATGATTAACAAATATTTTACAGTAGCACTTTACAGGAATCACTACTTACATTTTAAAGCGGTGATCTCTATATCACCATTCAATAAAGATATTACAATCACGATTTTTCTTTCATAACAANNTGAGCACCTCATTGATTATTAATTATAAGAGTTATCTGTTGCCAATTGTTGACTTTTTATACGTACCGGTATATCACATTCATCTAATCAAATTTATAAAAGTTACAAAAATGTCAAATTCTTCAAGACCACTATTCATCTCAACAGTTTGTTTGACTAGCTATCAACAGTTACTAAGAGATGGGACATAGAAAGTCTGATCATTGCCTTGAACCACAAAAAATATTAACTTGCTACGATAAATGAATTAAATTTACAACTAAAATGGCTGGGAAACAAAATAACTATATATTTAAACCTAGAATTTCCACTTTCCAAACTGTAAAAAATTTCCCATGCAATGTGGCAGCAACAGAACGGCAAATGGAGTTTTGAATTCATTAGCATATATATCTCATATTTCTTTTGTGGCCTGCTTTTACAGTAACTTATAAGGCTGCAGATATTAATGTACATATAATCGATACCACTCGATAACAATATATTTCAGAATATGGAAAGACAAAAGAATGACAGACAGCAAGTGGTCGTTTAGTTCGTATAAATTTGTCATCCCCTCTACGTATTGCACAGATATAAAATTGGCATCTGTTGTTTATCGAAAAAGAAACACCAAAAATCTTTCTAGAACGGGGTTTTTCGTTGAAGCAATAATCAGTGATCTTTTATCATTGCTGGAGTATACTAATTATTTAATCAAATAACAAATGTGTTTGCAAGTGATAGAGTTTATTGAACAAAAGCGTCCTCCAAGGTAGCAACCCCATCCCGCCCCACCAGTTTTAGCTTATTGATTTTAGGTATTGAGACAAAGCGTCCCAATGTAATCTTCAACCAATTTAAACAATTGATAATGATGGTAATTCAAGCAAAAATGCAATATCAGAAAATGTTAGTGTATTAGGAAGTATTTATAAAATTGGTAATTCTTTTTGCAGATGGCCTCTTCGACAACTTATGTTAACTTCAGTGCAAACCAAACCAAAACACTTGGAAGACATCAACTTCAAAAGGTATAATGCCGATAAAGAGACTGGAAATATTACAAGGGGTAAAAATATACGTGTTCATAATATTACAATTGTTTTTTATTTCGTGCGGAATGAATTTCCCACTTGAGGGCACGACCATTTGATTTTCTTGGGCGATTTTGTAAATAAATAATTTAATCTTGGTGGCAGTGAAAATAAAATTTTTAATCCTACTTGTCATGAAAATAAATAATTTAATCTTGGTTTGGTGAATAAATTTTTTTAATGCAAATGTGAATAAATAATTTGATGTGACATTTTGTAAAAATAAATAATTTGTTTCAAATTATCGTGAAAATAAATAATTTTTCTGAGCAAAATCACCCAAGCCTCCCCTGAAAATCAAATGGTCGTTCCCTTTGATTAATTGAAATGTAATACATTTTGCATACAGTAAGTACTCACGAGGCAGAATTTCAGCCTATAAAAATTTATATTGATTGATTTATCCAGACTTATTGTTAAAGAGGGGAGGGGGGACCATAATTTTTCCGTAAGAGGGGGCCAGGCACCCAATTTCATTAAAAACCTCCAGGAATTTTATATATTTCCCAACCCTCAACTTCCCATAGTTTTTAGCGTATTTATTACTACATATTATATTTGTAGAGAAAAGGGCCAGTCAGACACTAAGACGTCGCATACTTTGTAGACATGCAAGTTTGCAGAGCAGAAACTTGATAAAATTTCCTTCAGACCTATGTCCTACCATGCCTACGACATCAGTTATTAAGACATCAAAGTCTACAAAACCAAATTTTGAAGTTTTCAATGTACAAGACACTCAAGATTTTCACGATAGAGTTCTTCAGAGCTCCGCACCAGTGATTGTTTATTTCCATGCAAGGTAAGACTAGGTAAAATATAATTTTTGTTAATCTTGATGTTATTAATGAAACATAAACCATGAATATACTGGAAAGCTGCCTATACCAAATATGTAAGATGTCTTTGTATCAGTATTAAGTATCGATACATAAATTACCTACAAACTTTCATTACAAAACTTGTTGAAATTCATGTCCTGAAACTTGAAGACTAGAATAATAAAAAGTATAACTAATCGACCATCATGAATATCAATAAAAATGTCACTCGTGTCGATCAACGCAGTGGGTTTAACTAGTTGCGGAACAAAGTTACGCAACTCGTTTAATCCTTCTGCTTTGTTCGGTACTCGTGACATTTTTATTGATATTCACGACGGTCAATTAGTCATACTATAATTACGGTTTTTTATGCAATTTGGTATTTTTGTATCTAGAATAGCTGTAAAAGTAAGGAGTGCTATGATCAACTTCACCCGTTAATAATTGAACAATTCCATACAAGATGAAAGTCGGAGTATTTAACCGTCATTTATTCGAATGAAACACCTCAGTCCTGATTAGGTAACAATGGATAAGTTGATTAAGTCCAATTACACGAGAAATAGCTGAAACGAACATAGCACACGGGGAGAATCAATTAGCCAATATAAATGGAAAATTAAAAACATCACATGCAAACAAAGTATGGAATATATGGACAGGTGATAACATATATCTTATATTCTTAAACGGTTTGAATATTAAATAGGGGGGATATAAAGTCAATAAACATGGAGACAGAAATCGTATTACGACTGAACAAAACGACTGAACAAATAAAGGAATATGGCTAAAATGATCATGGGACGAAATTTCTACAAAGACATGGTAAGATTCAGCAAATAGAAATACTCTTTTACTGTTTTTTATTTTTTATTTACAAGTCACGATGAAACCTTCTTCAATTAGCAAATAATCACACCTCCTAGTGAGTTCATAATGGCTCCAATTGCCGATGCACGAGAATATGCAGAAATCACTTGCTAGATGTCCATCAATGGAGCATCAATAGGGATAGATGCAGGATCGTCAACTGAAACATAGAATATAGGGTAAAGCACTCTTGCAAACACTGTCATCTGTTGTCCGATAAAAGCGTCAACATATAAAGGACCAAATGACACAAGACTTTTGGTGATGGTTCTTATATCCTTTCCTTGTTTATCTATACACCATGATAAGTCTAAGATAGGTATCTATCCCTTGTTTGAGTAGAATTCTTCACAGAAAAGTGAATATCGTCTACGAAGAACAGGTGTATACAGTGTTACATGTAAATTAAAAAAAAATGGATCAGGAATCTTCTACAATGGCTGAAAATTACAATTACAATCTGCCAGGGAACTACACATGGAAAACCGTAAACTACGATAGGAACTCGGGACAGCCGGACTTTGTACAGGCACTAACAAAAGCCAGCGGTAGGATTAAACCGTTTCATTGGTACCTAAACCTCCCCTTCCTCTATCCCGTTTTAACGTAGTGATAAAACTCAGTTCAGTAGACTACTAACTTGAAAGTAGAAAAAAATGACAAAAAGTAATTTTGAAAGACGGGTCAAGGGGTGATTGCCGCTAAGCTGACGGCTAGCCCAAGAAGCCTAGTCTACTAGTAAAACAATGTCGCAATGCGGAAGAAAAAAAACAACTTTCCGAAGGGTGTGGTCAAGAATCATCATTTATTTCAGTAGTCATCGGTAGTGTCAGTGAGAGGCCAGTATATGTGCTAAATTTTCAGGTCACTAGATCTCAAAGCTAATTTAAAGGGATGAAGCAGAGTATATTGTCGATATACCCTTAATTACGTAAAGAATGTAAGTTACGTCCCAGCTTTTCTGGATCTTTAAGCAGTTTCTGGCATTTTTTAACAACGTTTTTGTATTTAAACGATGATTAGAAATGTCCTAAGTAATAAGCTGTTTGTGAGTAGCGCCATATTTTGATATCAAATGTTCATATATATTGTAAAACGTCTTAAATGTATTCAACAACTTATGAAATCTGTTACCCTGTTGTAAAAGATTGGCTGTGAAAGTAAGGTTACGTTCATTAAAGTCGTCAAGAGAAGAAAAAATAAGTCGAGAAATATACACCCCGCAGAATAAAGCTAGAGGAATATCGCCGTTAAGAAAAGGGAAATTAGTAACAGAGAAATTAAAATCATCCCTTTTATCATATATTTTAGTTTTTAATTTACCAGAGTCAATAATAATAGATATATCCAGAAAAGGACAGTATTTGGAATCATTGTTAGCTTTATTTGAAAATCTAAACACCGGGGATTGTCAATAGTAAGGATATCGTCAATATACCTGCTGTTATCATTAAAAATAGAAATAAGTTTATCACTGTTTTGCATTGCTTTTTTTCATGAAGTCTCGTTCGTAACAGAACAGAAAAAGATCTGCAAAAAAGGGAGATGTGTAAAATTTGTACTCATGGAATACATGTTGATAGTGTTGCCCAGCAAAAGATTAAGTGCATTAATCACATCATCACATGTCCAGGAACAATGACTATCGTAGGTAAATATTAAAGAAGAATCATTGCTTTTTGTTAGAACACATGAACTGCTGACCAGAAAATTTAAAAGACCATTTAATAAGTTGCCCCTTTTTGGATTTAATCAAATTATGTGGAAGGGTTGTATAAAGTGTCGAAAAATCATAACTGTCAATGGATGAGACTGGTCTTTGAATTGACGTTAAGACTGGTCTTTGAATTGACGTTGTTTATCTAAAACTTCAATAGAATTTTTCACACTCCAAAAGTAATTAACACAAGAGTTTTGATAAGTTTTTTTAAAGTGTTTAATAACCGACTCCTTTATACAAGTAAGTGAACGTGTTAATTTAGAAGTAGAACACTTATTAGATGCCGAAATAAAACGATTGTTGGGGATTTTTATGAAGCTTATAGGAACCCAGTACATGGTATGCAAGGTGGTATCTTTAGGCGGAACTTAAAGCATACTGTTGTTTGGTTAACGTTTTTTTCGTCCCAAATTGATACGTCTGAAAGCGTTTGACTTGTCCAGTCCGTTTTGTTGGACATCGATATAGTTTTCTCTCAAACGATAGCAACGTTGTTGGGAGCCTTGTCAACAGGTACAAACACACGTGTCTATTCTGTCCATTTTCACTAATTTTGAAAGTGAATATCACCAGTGAGTAGGTTCACAAATTACCCATCGGTGAATTCCCTGATTATTTTGGATCACTTATATAATTACAGTTGGTGTGGTCCTTGTAAGTTGTTGGGTCCACGACTTGAATCAATAGTGGAATATTGGAAAGGAAAAATCCATGTAGCAGAAATAGATATTGATGAAAATGCAGAGTTAACCATGAAATATAATGTAAGTACTGCATGACAAAAAGTAAAAATAAACAATAAAAGGGTGTGGACTAAATGCACATCAGACAAAATCTCAATAAATACAGGGTAGAACCAAGCAATGGAACAACACTTTTGTTGTTGCTCTTCATCTTGATGTTTTAAATCAGTTTTATCTCTTTGCCACTATAGTTTGTTTTTCCTCTACCGGACTCTAATATCGGAGTTGACATGTTCAACACGGCAGTTGTCTTATAAGAAGCAGGAGATGCTTACTCTACCGGTGCACCTGATCTCACCCATGTTTTTTTCTTGGGTCCGTGTTGTTCATTTTTGTATTTATGTTGCCGATATCAGGCATGATTTTTATTCTGCCGATCAAGACCTATTTACAAACGTCGCTGGAGACAAAATCGCTCAATTCTTAAAAGCAATCAATTTATTTAGTAAGATTTAAATGGATCAATTTTAGACAAGTTTCTAATTTCTAATATTGTTACTGTTAAACCAAAATTTCTTCTGTTATGTTTTTTAACATTTTACACATTTGTTTTTAGTTGTATAAAGATATATGCTTTTATATTGATATTTTATGTATTTATTAAAATTGTTCAATATACCCAACAGTTCTCGCCACAATATAGCTGAAATATTGCTGAAGTTGGCGTTAAACATCAATCAATCAATAAACCTGTTTGTTATATACTGAATTAAAGGAAATAGGCAATCCGACCTGCCGTTGGGTGTGAGGTTTTCTCACCGTTCATTGAACATCTCATGGTGGCTTTGAGTGGTTATTACTCCCCTTTGTGTCGTTGTCTCTTTGACACATTCCCCGTTTCCCATCTTTTTTCTATATTTCCAACTAATTGTTGACAAGAAGACAGCTCAAAATTTTACTGTTGCTGATGAAGCATTAGTTGCCGAGCTGTTTGTAAACAAATGTACAAAGTGTAATAATATCAGAGTGAGTTTACATAATGTAACTGGGGAGCACGATTCTCCCTGCATAATAATCACAAGGTCACCTCCAGAATTCGAACCCGTGACCTTTAAAAGCACCCCAGTCAACCGCCTTACCGGGCTAAAGAACCGATTATCGCAATCCATTTACTGGCTTTTTTTAATCTATCTACTATTACTCAGGTAGGCTGTCCTGTCCCACATATAGTTTGGCATACAACTTCCAGTTCAGTTATTGAAATATAATGAAAAGATATATATGTATTTACCGTGATGATTTACATGTTTTCAATAATATTTCAGGTACAATCTGTGCCCACAGTATTTGGGATGAAAAATGGAAATACTTTTGGTAAATTGGTTGGGCTGAAGGATGACCATCAGTTGAAGACATTTGTCGCTGAATTGGTGAACTGATCTTTGATAAAAATCCAAGTGTAAATTCATATTGCTGAATGACAAAACATATTAATTCGATTTTTATGAATGATTTATAGATATAGGTTATATTGTGTTTGAATTTTCAAATTATCGGTAGTTTCAATATAATTTTAGTATCATAAAGTTTTAATTACATTATAAAATTTAATGTCAGTTTTGTGGAAATGCATTCCAAAAGTTTGTTGTTGCAAAAATTGATTTTTGGAAATATTTCGCTACAATTCAAAACTGTGAAGTTTTCTTTCTTGTGAATTACAGTAATGTTGTACTTCCACGTTATATATGATCTGCGTTCATAAAATATTTGTAAGGAATTTCTGTTTTAAGTGTTTAGTTTTATGGCGGATTTCCTGAATGATTAACATATTTTAGTTGCAATTCTTCAATGAACATACCAATATTCCTCCAGTAACACCTATAAAACTCCTTCTAAACTCCTGTCTTTTGTCTGCTCGTCAAGCAATCAAGCTTCTATAGAATTCTATTGTATACGAATTTGTACTGCCTGAAGGGGTTTACCTTGATACTCCAGTGATGACAAATTGGTATACAATAGAATTCTATAGAAGTTTGATTGCTTGACGAGCAGACAAAAGACAGGAGTTTAGAAGGAGTTTTATAGGTGTTACTAGAGGAACATTGGTATGTTCATTGAAGAATTGCAAACAAAGCAAGTTAATCATCCGGGAAATCCGCCATAACAGCCCATAATTTTGTTCAATATGTATTTAACATTGTTATAGAAGTATTATTATTTAAGGACTTGCTTTTATTGTTTGTATTTGCCGTTTCTGTCAGTCTGTCTGTCATCGGTCCACCCATCAGTCTGTCCGTCCGTCACAAAGTTTGTGGACTTCAATTCTCCTACATCTTTCTTTAGATTTCAACCAAACTTCACAGGATTGTTGACCATCGTGCCTAGTTGTGCATATCGTCTCGCCGGCTTGATAGGCAAAAATTTGTGGGAATTGTGCCCCTTTTTGACTTAGAATTTTGAAAAAATCAAGTTTGTGGACGCCAATTCTCCTACATCTTTCATAGGATTTCAACGAAATTTCACAAAATTGTTGACCATCATGTGTAGTTGTGCATATCGTCTTGTCGGATTGATAGGCCATTTTTGGGAGTTATATCCTTTATTTGCTTAGAATTTTTGCTAAATTAAGTTTGTGGACGCTAATTCTCCCACATCTTTCATAGGATTTCAACCAAAAATATCAGGATTGTTGACCAGCATGCTTATTTGTGCATATCGTCTAGCTGGAATGATCGACATCCGGTGGCAACGTAAAACTTACTTGTGTTTTATCTCTCAAAGAGCATTACGTACTGGGGGAGACATTTGTTTTTTTCTATCAAAAACACACTTCTAGTTTATTTAGCATGTTTAGGGCTAAGGCTTCTGAACCATTAACTGAATTTCCGACTCTTCACCACAAAAGCATGCATGTTAAGTAAATTTTGAATAGTCACAAACTGAGTTGATGGTTCAATAAATTTTAACCATTCTTTTTAATCTACTTTAGTACCTTTAAAAACGCAACTTTTATCCCCGGAATGCCCTTTGTGACATCGCAAAAGAAGCAATTATAATTGGCCATAGGTTTCTTAAAAATAAACAGGATATTTTTACAGAATATTACATAGAAGAATTAATTTGATTGCTGTTAAATATGATGTGAATACAACTATTCTGAGTTTCAATTAAACACAGGAAAAATAAAACTTTCAGTTTTTTTAGATACTTGAATATATATTTACATATGGCACTCAGTGGTGTCTTGTAATATGAATAAATGCTTGATTGTTGTTATTATGAATAAAATTTTCATCTGAATATTGTCTCGTCTAAAATCGCTGGATTAATTGAGACCGATGTCTTTGTGTTGTCACCATAAAAAGTTATAAAGTTATGTTCCACACGTCTGCATCTCATTAAACGTTTAGTTCTACTACCTATACAACCAGTGTAGTCTATTACCACTGCGGTGTGAGTTCGCGCCCCGCTCTGTACATTACAAAAAGGGTGCACTCGACTTACAATCGTAAGTGATAAGGTATGTCACTTACCTCCCCTAGGTCGGTGGTTCTCTCCGAGCACTCCAGCTTCCTCCACCACTAAACGTCACGAAATAGCTGAAATACTGCTGAAAGTGACGTTAAACCCCATATCAATCAATCAATCAAACGTAATACCCAGCAGCGAACAAGACCATATTACCGTTCTACCCTAATGAAATGATATCTAAAGATATCATTTAATCCGTTCGTCTAAGTACAAAAAAAGTTTTTCATAATGGTTCTTAGAATTCCCCATCGAAAGTTATATCTAAGATTTCCCAACTGCACTAAGTATGGTTGCAATAACCAACAAAACACCGAAGTACCTGTAAATTCTATATTTCTGCTTAAGGCTATTTCGACAACCTGTGTCTCTTCAGTGCAGATCAAATGAAAACATTTGGAAGACCACAAACCGAAAATTTGTAAAATCTGATAGAGTACAAATAAATAAAAGATCTAAAACCAAAATCACTCAAGACAGAGATATGCAAGAGGGAGATAGATACTCCTTAGCTTTTAAAAAATGATGATATTACAAGTTTCCAAATACAATCGAAGAGCTTACTACTGGGTTGGTGAATACCCTCCGGATTAACGATGCAAACGAGGAAAACATTTTTGAATTGTAACTGATCAATATATTAAGGTTAAAGGTCCCTTTTTCACTTCAATGTTAAACCCATGGAAATTTTATGTAAAATCCCCAGCCTTAACGGCTAATTGGTTCTTCACCAAACTTCGTTTGCAGATAGCTGTTTCATTTATGCATACAAAGCTACCATTCGTTGAAAGTATTATCAACAAATGAATGATCAATATGAAAAACGGCAAATCAATCAAACAGACCGCATTTTTGTCCCAGAAAACATCCAACTACCACAATATTTTCAAGATTTTTTATGCAAAATCATTAAATTTGTTGTTACTAGCATAAAATATTAATAGCTTTGCATGGACAATTACCTAAAAAATTTGCAGGTAAATTTTGGGAATAAACCAATAAGGCGTTTAGGCTGGAGATTTTACATAAAATTTCCATAGGTTTAACATTGAACTGAAAAAGGGGCCTTTAACCTTAAAAGGCATTGAACCCTTCTTCAATGTTCCTTACCAGCAGTATCTTAGCAAGTTGGAACCAGTCAATGGATAGTTGTTTTGATAATCGTGTCTGTCAACCCCCTCATATCCAAAATGGTTCTCGTGTGTAGCCCTTTAGATATGTGTCTTGCATTTCTGTTCAAAGACTGGTACATTGTGCAGAAAGAGTTTAATTTTAGACTAGTGAGTAAACTTATTTTAAGAACTTTGCTCTAACTCTACTTGACTTTTTGGAACTAAACCATGCCAGAGTTGGATGATCCCTTTTCAATTCCGTCTAGTAGTATTGTTTCTGATATAGTATGATCTCCAGTAAGAAACATTTAATACGTACTATAGCTCATTATCAGACTGCCTTAATGAGCAACGATCTAGGTTGGCAATATAGGCTTTTACGCCCGATGCCCTATAATTTGTTTCACTTAAAAGTTGCTCCCTTGGTACTTCTTCAGTTGTGTCCTATTGTTGGCTAGTTTAATTGAAATTAAATTACACTTGAGACGAGTAGACATTACAAGTTCCAAATATATATGTAAGTATAGTATATCCTTCCGGATCAAGTGGATTACGATTTTTCTCCAGTTCGAGATAGTTAAATTTGTGATTTTCAACATGCGAGCTTTAGCGAGCATGTTAAAATCAGAAATTTAACTATCGAGAATGGAGAAATATCGTAATCGGTAAGTAAACGGAAGAATATATTGTTTCTTCAATGACTTACTGCGTTTCATTTTCAGATTCAGTGATTCAGCGTGCTTGTCAACATTGGTCGCGCTATCAGAAAGCCTAGTAACGATGACGTCACAATAGACTTTATGAATGAAATGAAACGTTGCGGGAAACGTCACGCTGAAATTTAACCAACGTGTGGATTAAAAATAATACGCATTTTTAACCAACTGGGTTAACACGCTAAGAATTGGAGAAGTGTTATTACAGCCTCCTTAATATATAGAACAGTAAGAAATCATAGATTGTTCTTGGAATATAGCTGATCATCATTAAAGGGAGAGAGAGAGAGAATAGAATTCGGTTCATGCCAAGACCGAAAGACTTGAAATCCAACTTTTCCAATTTCACGGTCTTTACTATAGTAATTGGTTTATGGTACTGTTCAATTTTCACACCTCGTTATTCATGTGGGTTTGTCCTGATTGCTATTTCTAACAACCTTTGAAATTAAAAAATGCTTTGAAATTGATTTTTTTTAAAATGCGCCTATTCAAACCAAATGTGATTGCGTTCTTAGATTATAAAATAAGATATAAAAAAGTGGAAAATCTTTCGCTGGGATTTTTTTTATTCAACTTCAAACATGAATAAGTTTCATCAGTGATAAAACTGGTCTTCCGAAAAACAGGAAAGGTCCCGTTTTTGCACCTGACCAAATCACTCTAAAAACAAATTCTATATCGTATTCATTAAAAAAAAATTTTTTTTAATGTCCCTTAAAATGAAGTGATATACTAAATCAATAGGAGGACAACGAAAAAAGGCACTATATGGGGACTTAATAATGTCCCGAGTTTGTTAAATTTTAGAACTGAATCAGTCGTTTTGGCATTTTTCACACTAGAACCGCATTCAAAATTGTTTAGGGCTGGAAGCTTTTGCTTGAATGAATGAAATTTTAGTCTGATTTAAGATGTTATAAATTAAGCATGAAGAAGTGACCTACAACAGAGCATTGACGTAAAATCTATCCATCTAGCCAACCAGGATTTATGTAAAGCTAAAGTTAGAGGACTTTTCTGGGCATGTTGTAGGTGCCGCTATAATATTAAAA
This sequence comes from Modiolus philippinarum, assembly GCA_002080025.1. Lineage (NCBI taxonomy): Eukaryota > Metazoa > Mollusca > Bivalvia > Mytilida > Modiolidae > Modiolus > Modiolus philippinarum. Next base: position 11,895 of record MJUU01054062.1, on the reverse strand, counting down.
AAACTGATAGCAGAAGACAGAAGGTATGAATGTACTTCCTATCTGCAGTCTTCTTTTTTGTCCTTAAAGTTAAAGTTAAAGCTTCTGCATTGATAAGTCGCTGACTCAATAATATTGTACTCAATTTTATTCTCATTTCTGACTATCATGAGCCTGACATTTCAGTATTTAAAAAAAAGGCACGGTTTTTTAAGACTGAGGTAACATTCGTCATAAAATATCTTAAGTTCTCCTTGTATAATAGAGGGTCAAATTAGTATTACATTGACTGTCAAGGACTTAATGGTGAAACCAAATACGCCGTTCAACGTACAAAATACAATAAATACCGAAGTTGATGATTGACTGATCTTAACCTTTGACCTATTGATCCAAAAATTCTCGTTTTCCTTAATGCATAGGTCTTCATTTCTATACGTTACATTAAATAATTGATGAGATTTTGAAATTATGATGTGGGAACCAAATTTCAGTTCAGTCTTTATCCATAAGTATATATGTCCTTGACTTTTGTTTTACTGACCCCCATTGTCAAGGAATCGTATTCGTTCTTAAGATTTACATCTGTCGTCTGCATAAATTTCACCAAGTTTCATGACATTACTCGGAATACATAATACATCGGCAAACGAATACCGAAGCAAAAATGAGGAAAGGGGAATTCCAAAAAAGAAAATCTAAAAATTCTGAAGTTATGCTCTAGAAATCAGTTGAAAGACCTAGGGACACCAGTGGTACTATATACCTCGTTTTAAAGCACGGTAATAACAAGGTCGGAAAGTCACTGATTACTATCTGGCAATATTTGCATTTTCTCCTTTCTTCTCGCTTTTATAGCAGTGACGTTTCTTCATACCCCTTTATACTAGAGAAAATATCGGGCAACGACATTATACATGTATCATACGGCAAAACAATAATAGCAGTTTTGGAGGTCTCTTAAAAATCATAGCACGTTTCATACTTTCAGTCTTGAAATTCAAACAGCCATAATTCAATATACAATTTCGCATAGCCAGCAGGCTCAGGCTTCAATCTGTTTAGCTTGTTTATAAGTTAACAATATAAAAAATAACATATCAGTCTTTTAATATTTAACATGTGTTATAAATAATGCTAAAATATTTGAAATAAATATCTTTTATCAATAATACATTAACCATCGCATAATTAGCAAGAATATTTTGAATTCTCTATTGATATATAAGCTTTCGTCTTACAAAAGCTGGTGATTTTTCCTTTGATCGTACAACTATAATGTCTTTTGGAAAGTCCTTATGAATAATATAGTCTTTAGGAATAGGGTTTTCTTGTGGATTTTTGTCCGTTTTGTCTGGCATCAACATACCAACTGTACTCTTCCACATGTTCAGTAGAATGTTAGTTATGCCATATGATTGTGGTGCCTCCACAAATTTCATTCGGACAGATGTTATTCCAGAATTTAGGGTGGCATTTAACATCGTCATTAAGATCCATAACAAAAACAAAACAAAGAAAAAGTAATAGGCACGTCCTAGAACTGGTGCAACAGAAAACAGATCGTTAATGCTATTTTTACCAATGATTGCATTAACAAGTGTTGTTGAGGAAACAAACAAATTTTTATACGTTTCTAGTTGGCGTCCAAAAATTAAATGTCCAAACATAACAAATGCAGTATATACCAATAAAAACATGACAAAACATCCACCTAGATCTCGGCTGACATTTCCTAGAACATATCCTATCTGATTCATCCGATCATTGTAACTTAAAACCCTCATAATACGGAATGTCGTAAGAAAAATGACAAAGGCTAACAAGCTATTAAACAGTTCATCCCACCAAGCAATGTGACTGAAATTCAAAAATTTATTTTTATTTGCCTGAAATTTATCTATAGCTTGATTAGCCATTATCCATCTGCCAATATACATCACAGTACAGACTAGGAATATAATAATAATCAGTAAGTCCAGGATATTCCAAACACCTTTTAAGATCTTTTTACCATGACGGTACAACAAGATAATTTTTCTGATTGCAAATACAACAATCCCAACTAAGACGATAATTTCACAGACAAGAATAGCTATTCCTAGACTACCAACATGTTGATACGGTCGGAATGGTTTTATAGACTTACTAATCAGTGTTCCACCGATTTCAGGAAACTCACAAAGAAATGATGCATACACAAATACATTATTGTCTCCGTTATATAAAGTAAACTCAGTGAATACCGCCCTTGTCTTGCGATCTATCCACATGTATTTATATAAATCGTTCAGCATTAACTTAGAAATATTGTAATTTACAATGAATTCGGATATATATCCACCTCCACTGTATGTTGAATGGAGACCTGTAGTTGGTAATCCCCATGTATCCACGGCAGAAACAAATCTCCATGCATCCGATGTTATATTATAAACATCCTGACCTCTGACACACGGCTGGGTTTCCCAGGCAACACAATAATCCCCGTCTTCCTCTCTTATAACTGTGTATTTGTCATAACAAACTGTGTTGTTCAACTGATAACCACATGAACCTAAAACAAATTGGCTTATTAGAGTGAATAAATGTTATTACAATAAGCAATGAAGGGATATTGAGTAAATGCAAATGAGATAAAGTCTCTAAAAACATGGTAAAACAAAGCAAAAAAGCAATGAAGCAACGCTTTTTATTTCATATTCAAAGGAATCAATATCCACATGCAAAAAAGTCCGAGTTAAATCGAGAATGAAAGTAAAGAAGACAGAATTCAATTCGAATGCCAATTGAAAAGACTGGAAAATAATGTTTGAAAATCCTAAATTGTTCTTATATGAGAGTTAGCTGTTTTATGATATTGATATTGGTTATGTTTTTTTTTTAATTTTGGTGACTTAAATTTTCCTAGCATTCATTGATTGTTTCGAAATCATGTTGTAAGAGTTAACTCGATTATTATTGGCAAGATACAAATGTATTTACTCCAATGGAATAATTATTTTTTTGTGATATTTAAAGGTAGAGGTACAGTTTCCAAAATTTAGAAATTTATTCAGAATAAAGGACAAGCTCCCTTTTATTTATATTATTTTCAGAACTAGGATTTTTTTTTAAAAAGTTAAGAATTATGTATTGTTTGTTCTGTGTATGTTTAAATATTCAGGTAAAGGCGCCAAAGAAGTGATTCTGTACTGTTTTTTTTGTAACTGTGGTGGACATTTGATTGCAATACATTGTTAAACATAACATTTAAGAGTCATCTGTATTACTTTATAGTACACAGCATGTTTTGCATGTACCTATAAATAACTAAATACCGAAGTTACTGTGAATTTATATTCTGCATATGCGCATTTCGACAACTTATGTCTCTTCAGTGCAGATAAAATCTAAATGTTAGATGTATAAAATGAATCGAGTGACCACTTTTACACCCTTCTTGTAAATGATGTTAAGAATCTTTGTAATGGATTCTCACTTCCAGAACAATAAAAATTCCTAATTCTCTTGCATTTCTTGTTTGTAAGTCGTTTTCTGCAAATTTACAGAAATTCAAGTATAAAAGAAAGTATGCATATATTATGTAAATCAATAACATAAAAAGTTACCTTCCAATCCTCTTACTTGGCGAAGTCTCATTGGTCCAACTCTAAAACTGACTAAGTCATCTCCATACAACCTTTGATTTGCTTTCAGTTTATCGCCATTCACTAAGAATAGCGGGAAAAGAAATGGAATCAAAGTGTTGCCAAGCCAAACATACAGATCAGCTGTTGATTTTACCTGTAAACACAAGTATGTATAAACAATAAAAGGGTATGGAGTAAATGTACATGAGTCAGTCTCTACAAATACATGGTAAAAACAAGCAAAGGAACAACGCTTTTATTGTTGTTCTTCATCTTGAATACATTGACGAACGAATACCGAAGCAAGAACGAGGAAAGGGGGAATTCTAAAATCTAAAATCACGGCAATTCAAATCAAACACGAATTGAGACAGTATGACAAAGAAGTCATCATGAGGCCATGTATGTTTGACAACCCCATTTAAATGGCAAATATGGTATCAGTGAATAATTAGTGGTAAGCCATCGCATTTCAGTTAGGACAAGTTCTCATCATAGAAATTTATAAATCTTTTTTTTTTTGAATGAATGAAACTGGTATAATTCAAAAATTATTTCTTTCTCCTTTGTACCATTAATTGTCAAATCAATGACTGAAATTTTCAAATTAGTCACATATTCTAGCTGGCCATTCAAAGACTGTTATCTCATCTGCCTGCAGTTAATTGGTTGAAGGGAGGATGATGTTTGCTATTGTTAATATACATAGCAATGTTTATCACGAACTTCTTATATATAATAAATTGTTATCAAGCACTCAGTCATCTGTAGGATAATTAGTTATGAAGGCACAAATGGCAAGCTGTCAAATGGGTGTTCTGGCCCGGAAATCAAAACAACCCCGTATGCGACTCATGTTTCAAATGCGCGATCCAATATTATTTGACTGTACTTGATAGTTAAGTCTCCTGTAAAATTACATTCTTGGACAGATGGGACATCAATTTAGCGTACATGACAGTTAATTTTCCTGTCATCAAATTTAATGATAGACAGCAGAAAAGTTGAATTAACCTGAGTGTATCTGAGAGGTAATTAATCTGTCATATTCTTGACCAGATAGCACAGTACTGAGTGTGCATGATTGTTAAGACCACTGTCATTACATTCTTGGACAGATAGCACAGTACTGAGTGTGCATGATAGTTAAGACCACTGTCATTACATTTATGGACCGACAGCAGATATTACCTAAGCGTATCTGAGAGTTAATTGATCCGTCATATTTTTGGACAGATAGCACAGTACTGAGTGTGCATGATAGTTAAGACACCTGTCATTATATTATTGGACAAATAGTGATAATATTAACAGACTGCATTTGAATCAGATACGACAAGTTCCTTGAAAGACAGCACAAACTTTAATAATACCTGGCTATATCTGAGAGTTAAGTCCCCTGTCGACACATTTGTCAATGTGATTAGTTGGTTATCCAGATGTTGTGTGAGGTAGAACCATCGAGGATCTCTGTTGCTAAAGCTGACCAGATACAGACATCCAAGGAATATCAAATAAAGTACTAGTTCTATGAATGTCTTCTGAACTCGCAACTCTGCCTTTCTCTTAGCTTTCATTTCAGCAACTTTAGCGGGTTTTAAAGGGGACGCCAGTTTTTTCTTATGTTTGTAAGATTCTGAAAACGAGTAAAAATGCCATCTCTAATTATAATATATAATTTTTATATATACAGAGAGAAGAAAAATTTTCCTTAATTTCAAACATATGTCATGTAGTTTGATTTTGTTACAAACATATCATGAATGTCAAGCACTTGTGTATTTATGGATGTTATATAATTGTAATTCAATGCTTTGGCATTGCTTAGTGCTGGCAGCCCTGTCTTTCACTATAAAATTTCCATTCATCGCTATACTACATATGCTTGATTACCTTTACTCTAGTAAAATCGCCTTCAAAAATTAAAAACAAACTATAAAGCTCAAAATATATTTGCAACTCATCGCAGTAACCTTACATTCCAAATGTAAAATCAATATCTCATGGGGGGGGGGGGGTCAAAACTATTATTGACATTGAATCAAAATGACAATTTCGTCTACATTAATTCAGAGTATCATGAAGATACTCAAACTCAATGAATAGCACATAACGATGAAATTTCGACTAAATATCAAAACCAACAGTGTGAACACTGTAATTCCATGAAACTATGAAGTCGAAAGAGCTATAACTAAACCTTAACGACTGTATTTTCCAAAGGGGAATACTTCCTACAAAAATGGAAGGATTATAGAGAAACTCATATCCTGTCTGCTACTAATTAAGATTAACGCACATGCTTTATATCAAGCAAATATATTTAGCTGTATTTAAACTAGAGTATCCTTTGTCCTTTAATTACCACGCTTGGAGTACATTTCTTAAAAAAAATAAATGCACTTGAAATGAAAGGTGCACATATTAATGTTTATAAAACATAAAAAAACAAAAATCCACAATCCTTGATGATAAGCTTTTTACACAAAATGGGTACCTTACTAATGGAATATGGTAGAAATATGAACTTGTTATCGTAAAACCAAGATATAAAATAAAATGCAACTAGAATAGAAGGTGCACATATTCAATATACATAAAAACTTCCTAAACGTTTCACACTTCTATGAGGAGTTATACATAAACTGATTACCCGACTAAGTAGATATTTTCGAAAAACTGCTTGAGTTGAACTTGTAGAACAATCTAGAAAAAATCAAAATACAACCAAAACAGGTGTGGCAATTGTTAAATGTAAATTAACCAACTGGAATTTTTGAGACCTCATGGATAAAAGCTTTCAGAGGAGTTAACAACACAAAATTGGTACCCTTTTAATAGCATATTGCTGCAGAGTTTCAAATCTCTTGGATAAAGGCTGTTTGATGAGTTTAATATTCTATATGGTTACCAGCTGATAAAATAATATAGAAAATAACTTTGATTTAAAATCAGAATGCAACACAAATAGGAGGTGCACATGTTCAACGTATCAATATATCATGTAAAGTGGGGTCTTTTTTAAAGTCTGTGAAAGTAATCAATTAACAAAATGGGTAAAAATTCAAAATTCAAGCAAAGTAGGAGATGTACATGCTCATCATATATAAAATCACATGTTGTTTTCGGTGTGTTTTAAATTATGAGAAACTAACAAGGGAACGAATGATGGAATGAAGGACATGGATTATGTGAATATAACTGACCCTTAATACTCAAAACAGCATGATTTTTTTTGTAAAGTGAAATTCTGTAGAAACGGCAGTCGAAAACCATAGAAGCAAACTATGTGGATTACATAAATCAAAGTCAAGAAAAAGACCGAAGACAATATACATATCACAGACAGGCTACATTTGAACTAATACCACATTACGTGGTGTGTATATGTATTTGAAAAAGCATAGCCGAGAGTAAAGTCGAAAGCAGCTATAACTTCTTTTTCTTAAGTTTACCTATGCAATATGCCAAAGCTGATGATGTTCTTTTCTTTGTGGCTTCAAGTAATTTTTCTTTATCATAATGACTTGACTTCTCCACACCTTTTTTCATCAACAATGATAAAACGACAGAAACTAAAACTATCTGAAACAAAAATCAAATGTAGTTTATTTGATACTAGTTCATGCATTATTAAACTTGATTTCATTCTATATTTTATCTATAAAATGCACATCCTTCATAAATTGTTTTGTGTTGGGGTAGTGTGTTCTCGGATTTGTCTTACGTCCAATGAATTTTTATTATTGGTCTCTCCATTTGTTTACTGCCTTTTGTTGTCACTTTTAATAGAAAACAATAACACTTTACCATATACAAATTCTATTTTCTTTCATAATTTCACTCAAAAATTACAAACAATTAGATAAAATTTTGAACTAAGACAGGCTTTGTTTACGCAAAAGTTTTGCAGTATATAATGGAAATTATAAAGTCAAGATCACAGTAAACACCTACAATGGCCGAAAATAATAATTACAGGCCACAAGCCACAGGGGAACTGCACTACAAAAATCACACAACAGAATACAGACAAACATTAATATCTATAGGAAATCGGGATAGCCGGACTTGGTTCCGGCACTAGCAAAAGCTAGTGGTAGGCTCAAACCGGTTTATAGGTACCCAAACCTCCCCTTTCTCTATCCCGTTTCCCTATGGTAGAATAAACATACAAATAAAAGATAGACTACTAACTCTATGACCATAATCTTGAATAAGAAAGGAATGTGACAAAACATAATTAAGAAAGAGGGTGAATGAGTGCTCGCCGCTAAAGTCCACTTCTTCTCATTGTTTCCAATCATTGACGTTTTGTGTGTGAATAAATGTATAATGTGTACAACTTTGGTTCTAGTGCAATATTTGTTCACAAAAGAAAACGTTCTATGTAATAGGTGGCTTATGGTCCGCAATTTTTTAGTATTGATGATCAAACGTTTCTTTTGTCACATTTTGATAAAGTTTGTTATACTGTATTGCTAATGAAACATTCAAGTTAACATCTACAATTTTTAAGAAACAAAAGGCCCAAAGGAAGCAAACCAGCCCCTTCTTGATGCCGTATTCTTTACGGAATATGCTAAATAAGATAGTGACACGTCTTACCATTTTAAGGCATAATGAGACAAAAATTCATATTTATACATTTTCTTTCAAAGGAAAAACACCAATTTAGTTCCAGAAGTAATAGCAATTTCCTGTTGTATTACCATGTATTTGCAATGCTGAAATATTACCTTTAGTGGATCCACAATAAAAATGGATTCAAAGAACGAAAGGAAAAAGCATAATAACCACTCTTCTGATTTAGATTTTCCCCATTCCATACTGTAAAGGATCAGGAAAAACCCCGACACAATTACTGCTACAGTTACTATTCCCCATGCAATATAACGGCACCAAAACGGCAATGGAAGTTTTGAGTTCATCAGCATTGACCTCCCATCATCTTCTTTATCACTATTTATCGACAGGATGTCACTTGTCTTTTCTGGGCCCTGACTGTTGTTTGTTTTAGTATCGATTGGCTGGCGTGGTCTACTGTTACGGAACATGTAAGTAACAATTATCAATGCTGGTGCAGCTATCAACGCACTTATAAATGATATATAAATACCACTTAATGAAAAAGTTACAGGTCCTAGTTTTATTCTACTGCCAGTATCCTGTCCATAAAACATAGCATTAGAAATCATGGTTAGAAACAGGAATGTCAGACAACAAGCAAGTCGTTCAAATCGTGTAAAACTACTCTCTTCTGGACGGATTGCTACGGACAACCAAAGATGGCTATCTGTAGTACTCTGTCTTGTTTTTTCGTTGAACAAGAAAGAGAAATTCCTTTTGGATTTGTCTAGAACAGGGATTGTACATTCAATACTTCCATCATCATGGTCTAATGACAGCCATTGATCGCATGAAAACACATACCTGAAACGAAAAAAATGTTATTTTTATTATTAAATTCATTCAATGGATATGTATAATTTATAGCCAAACAGTGTGTCTGGTTGTAAAAAAAAACTCCATGATACCTGCAATTTGTTTCAGATCGAAGAAGTAGCCAGTTTTACATACTGGGGTAAATCCATAGTTCTATGATCTATCAAAATAAAAAAAATTCAAAGGAACCATAAAAGTAATGTTTTTTTGCTATGGTAAGATGAGAAAACATTTAAAAACTAGTTACACTTTAAAGTGTACAAAACTGTAACAACGGCAGAAGAATAACAAAGGAACAAAGGAGTGGTAATTGCAAAAATCCAAAGTCCAAATACATGGCCAAAGGAGTAGGATCTCTTAAATGGCGATTTTGGTCTCAAAATTGTATTTTTTTTAGATCAGTCAAATATTTGTGTATTTCATGTATCAATATAACACCGAAGATTATACACAAGTTGTCGAAATAACTATCTGCAGAATTGAAATTTACTGCAAGCTTAATTTAAGTTAAAATTCTGTCTGCGTCAAATCGTTGACTTCGAAAACACAAAAGAAATGTGAAGAATCGTGATTTTTGATTATTGTAGCCAATATTGACATAAAGATAACGCTGGAATCAGCACTCAACCATTAAATGTTTTTCACTGAATCTCATTGTACTGTTCCATATGATTGTGTTGTTTTCTAAATATTAAATATAACTACTTGAACTTAACAATCGTTTTACTTACTTTTCATGTGTCTGTACATCTTCTAGTATTATCTTGTTTAGGTACCAAGATGCATAATTTCCACCACCACTGTTGTCATGCCAGATTTTGATAACAGCAGGGTCTTGTATACGTTTTGATACACTCATTACAAATCTTCGTACACTCCCAACACCAAATCCCTATAAGAAAATTAAGTTCTTGTGAATATTTTTGTTTATCAATAGAAGTTCTATATCAGGTTTTATGATTTTATATAGATACGATGTATCTGTTATATTCTTACTAAAAAGAATTGAATAAATTGATGATCAAGTTTTCTCAAATGACATTTGGGTTTTCTCACAAAAACCCAGAATAAGCTAAATTTTAAAAGCATTGTAAAGTCAGCAAGACTTATTGTATAATTATATAATTTATGAACCCATATTATGAATATTATTAGACGTTTATGAGATCTAAAATAAAGACAAAAAAAAATAATTCTTGTTCAAATTCACACTTCCAAAGCCGTGTTAGCAAAAAATGCTAATTGGTCAGTGATGTAAGTTTCTAGTGTCAATTTCTAGAGTAGGACCATCTTTGTTGATAAGGCAAACATTATTGTTTGGCAAATTGGATGTTGTATGTAGGGATGGCAACGAATAACCGGTTACTCGATTTATCGGTCGTATAGGGTGTAACCGGTTAGAAAAAATCGGCATTCGAGTGCTCGGCGTCAAAATTTATTTCGGTTGTATACTGTTATGTGTACAATCAGACATCGCTATTTTGATTTATTTATTTATTTACATCAAAGACCAATTAATTGACAAGTATAATGTAATAATTACGTTTAAATTTTCTGTCATGTCATAGTGTCTTCAACTAATAAGCTGACTTAATTTGCTAGTTATCTACATATAGAAATTATAGAGTTTACATGAATCAACAAAATGTTGATTTATAATGTACTGTCGTAATTGAATATAAAATATATAATTATTAAATTTATGAACATGTATTGCGTATAATAATACAAATAATAATATGTCCTGAGGGTTGAGAACCGGGGTTAAACCGGGGACGTAACATTACATTCTTTGCATAATTGGGGATATTGACAAGATACAATGCTTGCATCCGTTAAATTAGCTTTGAGATCTAGTGACCTGAAAAGTTTACACACATACTGGCCTCTCACTGATACTGCCGATGTCTACTGAAATATATGATGATTCTTGACTAAATCCTGCGGGAAGTCTTGAGTTTGATTTTTCTTCCGTAGTGCGACAGTGTCCTACCATCAGACTAGGCTCCTTTAGCTAACCGGCAGATTAGCGGCGAGTACCCTTTGACCCATCTTTCAAAATTACGTATTGTCATATTCTCTCCTTTCAAGATCGTGGTCATGGAGTTAGTAGTCTACCTGTATTGGGTTTTTTCGTACGTTTACTAAACTATAGGGAAACGGGACAGATAGAAGGGAGGTTTGGGTACCCATAAACCCGTTTAACCCTACCACTGGCTTGCTAGTGCCGGTACCAAATCCGGCTGTCCCGAGTTCCTATCGTTGTTTACGATTGTCTTTTGTCTTATTTGTGTTTTTCCAGTGTAGTTCACTAGCAGATTGTGGCATGTAATAATAATTTTCAGCCATTGTAGGTGTTTCCTGTTGTTCCTTTTATTTCATTTAACTATAGCATATTTCCCACAATGTCCATTTTTATGAATGGCTAAATGATACACAAAATGACGGCATATTTGAGCATTGAGACTTGAATAAGACTCTAATATTGTTGTCTTGTTTATAAAGTTCCAAATAACAAACACCGAAGTTACTGTTAATTTTGTTTCTGCATATGTACCAATAACATCTAAATATAAAAGCCAAAATCAGCTATGCAAGAGGGAGATACTCCTTAGTTTTAAAGAAAACTTTATAAAATTCAGGTATTACAAGCTACTGGGTTGGTGAATATCCTCGGGGACTTACAGCCCACCAGCAGAGGCATCGGCCTAGTGGTAAAAAATAACAAAATACCGAAGTTACTGTAAATTTTGTTTATGCATATGCGCATTTCGACAACTTATGTCTCTTCAGTGCAGATAAATTCAAAACATTTGGAATTCCATAAACCGAAATACGA